>JARYGA010010947.1:0-66263 GCA_030545235.1 Helianthus tuberosus
TAGAGTACTATGGGTTCGGGATACACTTATACCAGAGCGTTTCTGTTAAAAGAAACTGGTACTCTAAATGAAATAGTGAAGGTTGTATTTATAGGAGTAAATGGACATTGAGTTACTCTGGTCGATCCGGGGATAAGAATGTCGTGCTTGCTTACGAGTTCAACTTCAAATGTCAAATGTTTGTTTGTTTTATTGTAATACCTCGCAAAATCATGTCCAATATAATAATGACACGTGTCATAAACCCTAAACGTGTAATAAACTGATTGGAAGCACCAAAGTTGACAGACAATGAAGAGATATAAGATGAAGGGGTTAAACGTGTCAACATGTTAATTCTTACCTCTGAGTGACCTTTTAACAAACCCGGAACTTCGTAATGTCCAATTATATTTCCAAGAATGCTAAATGATAATTATATATGGATTCGACTTCATTATTTATAAAGTTGTGCAAGATTTCAAGAAAAAGGGTTAAAAGTGTCAACGAGAGAAAATAGTACCTTTCGGGTGATCTCGTAACTGAACGGAAGCCTAACGGTGTTTGTTATATGTCCCAAGTTACTTAAAAATTAACTTTGGGGGTCAAAAGTGCTATAAATGAAAGTTAATTGAAGTTTTAAAGGACCAGGGACTGAAACTGCCTAGTCTGAAACTTGTTTTACCGGAGAGCAGGAGTGTCGCGGGGTGCGTAAGCCCCCACTGATATCCTTCGCGGCCCGCGAGAGGATGCCCAGTAAGCTGAAATTGGACAGCTGCATGTTGCAGGTCTGTCCACCGCCTTTGCATGCATAAAACTTGATACCAGGGACTGTTTGATGGTTTTTACTGACACCATAACACTTGTAATCATCTGGTATCACCCCATAACAGCTGGATTGATCTCAAGAACCCTCTTTTCACTATAAATAGGTGCCTTTGTTGCACCTTTGAACTTGCTCACTTCAAATTTCACTTCAATCCTCTCTTGCTTGCACTCTCTGGGATTCCTGGTCAAGAAGGAAGCCCTCCTCAGTTCAAACTTTATGGGACCTTGTGTAAGTGTTCGTAGCCTCTGTAGTTCGGTTTTTAAATGTTTAAAGACCGAAAGTCAAAGTTGTCGTAATAACACTTTGACTTTTAGTTTAAGCTTAAACGGTCCAGCCATTATTCGAGGCGAATATGGCTACGTGATCGTAATTAGGTGTGTGTTAATCCCTCAAAAGGGCACATCCTAATTATCACGTTTACTTAGTTAATTGTCGGGTCAAAGTAACTAGTCAAAAAGTCAAACTAGTCAGATTTTCAAATAATAACTAAAACTGATAATGTAGAGGTTATGAATCATGATTTGTCACTTAAATAACTTGGTAAATGTCATTAGAACATGTCTAAGCATGTTCAACCCGACAATTCTGAGTTTAAGGTCGGTTCGCAACCGAAAGTCGCAAAAGCTTGACTTTTGCTTTGACTTTCAGTTCTGAACCGATTAAGCTTAAATCCTTTATGTTTTAAGCTTCCATTAGGGCCATATAATGTTGTAATATAACCCTCTAAGGTTATATTACCTGGTCACTTAATATTCTGAGTTAAATGCAAATTTCCGTCATTATGCTTAATTTTGACTATTATGCCCTTATAGTCTGAAAATGAGATTTTTAAATGCATGGTCATACAAATAACTTAGTTACTGATATATAAACATGTCTAGATTATTTTGACATAAATTTATGGTCTCGAATTAATAATATGCTAGATGTCGTAAATTTAGTTTTTATAAAGTCTAAACTACCCTTTTATGCATAAACCATGAGTAAACATAAATTTTGACCCTAAACTCATTACCCACTGTTATGATAACATTTTTAGGAATTTTTGGAATGTTGGATCAGATTATATACTGACCATAACTTAGAGTTCTTGTATAAATTCCATAATTGACGATAATGTCTTTTTTATTAATAAAATGTGATTTGCATATAATTAACATGACAAACCTTTTCCTACTGACTTAATATGTAAAATAAAATATTTTAACCATCCAAGGCTGGTCAAAATCTCAGAATCACATAGACCTTGCAAATATCGTCAATTATCGACTTTTACACTAATTAGGTGCATAGTATGGTTTAAAACCATATTTAGCACCCAAGATTTGTTACCTACTGAATTTATAAATAAATTTTAATATTTTACAGTAGGTATAAGTCATGAACCCAGACTTCCAATTATGTCCTTAAAAACATATGTGAAATGACCAAAATACCCTTTTGGGGGATAGTATGGCCATAAATAGTAAACCACACATATGTATGATATCCTACTGATTTAATATCATAAAATAAATACTTTTACAGAATGTTTTAGACCAGAACATCAGATTACTTTTAAAACCTCCTTATTAAATCTCAAAATGACCAAATTACCCTTTCGGGACTTAATTTGATTTTTAAATCTTTTTGGGCATAATTGTTGATATCCTATTGATATCATAACATATGTAAAGAATAGTAACTTAAGGAACTTGTATATGACTCATCCGGTTACCCGTTTATGCTTATACGCATACGATGCGGTTTATGTGACTAGTTTGCATAAATTAGCCGAAACGGGTTAAATCTTATCATTTTAACTTCAAATTCCAGAATGTATTTAGTTTACCCATTTTATACAAGTCTCCATACTTTTTGGGTCTAAATCACATTCCAATCCGGTCACCGCTTAATGTAGCGTTTCGGGCCGTAAATCTTTCTTTAAACTAACTGGTCTTAGTTTACAACTTAAATAAGACCCGTTAGTAATCTAATAGGTTAATAAAACCTTCATTCCAGATTAGGAGCCCCGGTAAAAGCTACTTGCACTAGTTTGAATAGATTATACGGCTGAGTTAACAAATCTCACATTTTAAGCTCAGGTAAATACTTTTAACTTATTTCCCTTATACGGACTTGGGATATGGTAAAATATATTACCACTTGGTCGGGCATAAAAATCATTTAATTAAATAATGGTTAATGAATTACATACTCCCGTTTTAATCAGTCTTGCTTGATAACATAAACATTGGGGGTTAATGCGACCGTGTCATGGATATCCACGTCTCATTTCATTTGTAAATGGCCACGACTTAAGCACGGGGTGTAGGCATACACTTGACAGTTGCGTATGTAAAAAGATATACCCACTTGTTGGGGATAACTCCTTGTGGGTTTATATTAGTGGTGTGTCAGTTAATCTTGTCTCTGCTTCTATCCCAGGCCCTAAATGTATGACAAACATGTAATTCTGATACAAAATTATAGTTATATAATTGTCCCAAGTTATAAAACAATATTTGTGCCTTGTGAATTTAAATCAATTTTCATAAATGTTTTCAAAAGAGTCGGTTAGTTGTATTTACCAGTGTAAACTGACGTATTTTTCCAAAAGACTAAGTGACAGGTACTACTCGTAATTGGCTGGGAGCTTCTGGGCATTTATTTGAGAATCTTGCAAGTTCTTAATGCCTTAAGTCTGTTGAACACTATTTTGTATTATATTTTAGATCCGCCCGTGGATCCTATCTTACAACCGTCTGTATATTATTTTATTCGTACTTTACACTTTCGGTTTGTAATAGTAATTTCTACCAAGACTTCCGTTGTGCTATAAACTGTGCATATTTGACTATGATGATATCAACTACGTCACGATACTCCCCGTCGGGCCCACCGGTAATGTGTGGAAATATCGGGGTGTGACAGGTTGGTATCAGAGCCAACATTGAGTGAATTAAACACTAGCGTTTTGTGTTTAGTCTCAATGACACAGTAGCACTTTCCTTGACTTTCGAGTCTAGGCAAACGACCTAGGATTAATCTTAATCTTATTTAGTTTAAATATTTTCGCTTGTTTCCTTGTTTTGACAGGACCACATTTTTAAACATGCCTCCAAGAATCCGTGGACGCGGAGGACGAGGCAAAGCCCCAATGAGAGGAAGAAATGATCACGAAGCAGGACCTTCGCACAGACGAACACCCTCGGCATCTTACAGCTCCGACCCACATGTGGATTGGAGAACTTACCTTGAACCAGCAAGACGTTCCGTTCCATTTCGCTCAGTTCCTCGCCCTCTTACCATCACTCCTTTGGGCCACAACAAGATGATGAGCCTCAGGACTCGAATCACTCGCACCATTCTTTGCAACGTTCTGGATCCCACCATTCTTTTCAAAACCCCACTCTTTACTTTCAGAGTCGTTTTAACCCTATTGACCAAAACGATGAACCAATAGGTCATAACCCATTGGGGCCAACAGATCACTTTCCTGAATATCAGGACATGGACCTGGACGACGATCCAGATCCCGACATGCCACCTTTTGGGATGCCTACGCATCCCATAGAAATTTCCAGCGGTTCTTCCTTTGCAGGATCGCCGTACCGAGGCCCCGATTTATGGTCCGAAAGGTGGAGTACCTATAAGTGGGAGTTTACTCCCCCTCATCACTACCCACCACCACATCAGCGGACTCCTTCTGAAGATCCGCATTTCCAAGCGGTTACACCACCGCCACCGCCTGCACTAGAACAGCCTCCGCCACCTGAACCATCAAGGCGAAGGAGAAGCGCACGGATGTCTGTGCGAGGGGGTTTCCATTTTAGCACCCTACAAACCTCCACCAACTACCCTCTGCTTTATGAAGACCCGCAAATGGGTGGGCCTTCAAACCCTGTGTCGGAAGTTGACTCTGCACCGGTCATTCCTGCACCACCACCACCTCCACTAGGTTATGAAAACCCAATTCCTGGCTACCCAGATACCACTGGGTACAACCCGTTTGAGCCACAAGCTTACTCGGGTTATAACTATCATGCACCTGTCGTTGACCTATACGTCGAGGTAGCGAACTATAACGCTCTCTACCCCTTACCTTTTCCACCCGCGTACCCAACAGGGTACCCTACTTATGGGTATCCATACCCGCCACCACCACAACCTCAACAGCAATAACAACCCCAACCTCCACTTCAACAACCGCAACCACAAGAGATCTTGCAAAGGTTGGATGAAATTGAACATAAGGTGGAGGAGCATGATAGGAAGCACAACAGCTTTCTTTAGGGTCTTGCAAACCTTATCAAAGGGAAGAAGAAAGATCGTTGAAGACCCCTTATTTCTATTTGTAATTTTATTTCAATTAAGTCCCTGCGTGGACAAGTTTGTTTAATTAAAGACCCATTTATGGCATTTTATGTAATTTTTATTACTTTAATGAGAATTTTCTTTTGGGATTACATTATTCATTACACATATGTATGTATTATGTCATAGATCAAACTGTTATTTCAATTTATAATTGATCGGTCAACAAATCTCAAAAAGATAATCTTAAAGGTATAACCTAGCCTATATGTTATTTTAGACATGGCCATGATGGTAAAGCCTTCTTAAGATAATAAATCCCTGTTAACATCTGAAAACATGTTAGCACTCTTGACAAATGTGGTTCGAGAAGATCACACTAGTCATCCTAGTATTTGGATTCTTCCAATTCCTTATCTAGCCAAATGGTTTAAAGAATCATGGCTGATATCATCAAAGCAAGATGATCATATTACAGGATCCACTATGTGATACCATTGTTTCGCCTTCGGGTCAAACTATTTCAACTACATAATAGTGACAGTAGTAGTCTATGACTCCCTGTCAAGAAAGGTGAAGAACTATGTTCAAACCTTAATGCCTCGATCCAATAAGATCATGGTTTATAAGTTAAAACTGTCCTTGTGACAAGGCCATTTGTGCCACCTTAATATTCTTAATGGTTTTATAACCGGGAATAATTATAATAAAAAGTTTAAATAAATTTGGTTAACGAAAATTAACCAATATGGTCTATTTACACCATGGTTAACGAATCACCGAATATGATGATTCAAAATAAGACCGCTAAACAAATTGTTGTCAATTGTTTTATAGCATTCAAGCTTCACCATGGCTGAATCAGAAGAAGTTAATAGTCATCCTAATGAAAGGATGCAAGATTAAATGTAACGGGTGCTGATCTGCAAGCTATGATAGGCAATACTGTAACTAAAGTTGTTGGTAGAGTATTCAAGGAGCCGAGTGTTACTCGCACCAAAACCCAGAAAATGGCTCATTCGAAGCCCCCTTCCAAAACACATACATCTAAGAAGGACGATTCTCAACATTCGTCCAATCAGAAAAGTCAACCATCCAAGAAGATAGTGCTTGACCAGGAACCGCGTTCCAAGATTTGTTCTTATAAATACTTCTTCTCTTGCAAACCAAGGGATTTTACTTGTGAAAAAGGTGCCATAGATTGTATGACATGGCTTGATGAAATGGACACCGTTGTTGTTATAAGTGGGTGTGCTGAGTAGGATGTTGTGCAGTTTGTATCCCAGTCATTTAAAGGAGATGCCTTAGCTTGGTGGAAGGCATTAATTCAAGCCACGGGGAAAATTCCACTCTATAACTTGTCTTGGGCTGAGTTTGTGGAACTGATTAAAGAAAATTTTTGTCCTCGGCATGGGGTAGAGAAGATTGAAACTAACTTCTTGACTCTGGTCATGAAGAATCTAGATTGCCAAACATATGTTACGAGTTTCAACACGATGTCCAAGCTTGTCCCCTATTTGGTTGCACCTGAACCTAAGCGCATAGCGTGCTTCATTGGGGGCCTGGCCCCTGAAATTAAAGGAAACATCAAAGCTTCCAGGCCTACCGCCTATAGGTCTGTGGTAGATCTGTCTTTATCACTCATGCTTGATGCAATTAGGAATAAGTCTGGCAAGACTACTAATGAGGGAAAAAGAAAGAGGGAAGACGAGAGCTCACGTCGCTCCGATACGAAAAAGAAAGGTAATTTTGAGTTTAAGAAAAGTTCTGAGTTTAAGAAAAGCTCAAATCAGTCGGGTGAAAAACCCTTATATAAGAACTGCAAGAAACGCCACTACAGAAAATGCACTATTGATCCACGAGAGAGACCCTGTGGAATTTGAAAAACAAAGGGACATAAATATAACAACCCTCAAAATATTTTCGACACCCTAAAAATAATTAAAGTGTTCCTTTACGTCCTAAAATACACCCCGTATGCGAAAACGGGCCCTGAATACCTTTATTTTTTATTAAAATTAAATAAAAACAAAGTTTTAACATCGCTCACGGGCCGTGAACGTGTTAACCGAGAGCTACGCGGGGCGCGATAGCCTTGCCACTCAACGATACCCGGTGCTGCCACGTGGCAGCCACACGTCGAGCCTATAGTGGCGACCAGGCCAAGCTAGGCCCTACTACCCCTATGTCACGGGCCGCATAAGACAACCCTTTGGTCTTCGCGGGCCGTGAGGGACTGAGAAATCAGCCCTATAAATGGAGGGCTTCGGCCTTTAGTCGAGCTCGCTCAAATTGTTTTCTTTCTCTTGAATTTTCATAGTTAAATCTATTCTCGGGCACAATACCCCCACCCCTAAATAACAAAGTTCTGCTCCGTTGTAAGTATCATAACCCCGGTTACGTATTAGATACGCTGCCCGATTGATCCAACGTTCCGTAACGGTTGTCGAGGTTCTGCCCGACGTAGTCGTTGGAATGCCGTCTCGGGGAGGGTATTACTAATATAAATATTGGGTTATTATACTAACGCGTGTGCATTTGTGTATTTAATAGATAATCACCAGAAAATCCTTAAGGAAAACCGTAAGACAGCAATGTGAGTAATCTCCTTTTTGCAAACTGTTTTCACAAAACCTCACATGATTAACATTATATTAAACAATGATTGAGTATTTGTATTCTACAATTATCATCGGTATGTTTGGGTTTTGTATACAAAATTTGTTACTACCTTGCGAGGAGTAACATGACCACAAGTCGGCTTGACAGTACTGTGGGTAGTAATTAAAGTAGGTGGAAACAATTGTAATTGTGCAACCACCCTCAATACTGTACAATGGTTTTACTTAACTTGATTAAACTGGGATTCACTCACCAGTATTTCCCACTGACAAAATGTTTTAAACGCGTTTCAGGTAACAAAATGTGAAAGCCAAATTGAAGCCAGCTGGACAGCACTGAAGGCTTGGAAAAGTGGCTATAAAGTTACCCAAAATAAAGAGATGTTTTATTTAAATAAAATAGGGTTTATCCCTATAAAAATGTGTGTACTTGAAACTTGGGATTTTCCTATGTGTTTAATATATTAAAAGCGTGGTATTTTACTCTGATAAAATATTTCCTAACTATGATCCTGATGTAAATTCCGCTGCCAAAATGATAAAAACCTGGATACCATCGAAACTGGCCGCGGCCGCCCGTTCCCGGGGTTTGTTAGGGGATGGGGGTTGCGACAGAAGGGGTATCAGAGCTAAGCCACTGATTCAGCCACAGAAGTGGTCTGCTGACACCAAGATATTATTCAAATTGTTAGGAAATTAATTACGGAAATACGTGCATATCTGTATTTTATTGTTGTGTGTTATTTGACTATTTGTTAGTTTACAGTATGAGCAATCAAGGACCCTCCGATGCCTATCGTTAGTTGTCCGGCTCACCTAGGAGCGAAGGCACCTCTTCACAGCCTACCCTCTCAGTGTATTCAGCTGACAATGAAGATGGGATATTCGTGTTTAAGGCTCAGTCTGAAGAGTCATTCCCTACTAAAAAGAGAGGATGGTTTAGTAGGGGAGCACATGAGCGTAGGAAGAGAATTAAAAAGTTACAACAGCAGCGAGTTCTAGTAGCCGCTAAGAGAGAAACAAATGCCCACACCCAAGACATGCTTAATAGGAGTTTAGCAAACTTCCGTATTTTAGCAACCACAGCTTCCGACCCAAACCTGGAGCAACTCATAGCCCCTCAACCATTACCCTTGTTTCCCACACATCCAATGGAAATAGAAAACAACCCAGAAAACCAAATCCAAATGCCTGATTTTAACCCAGAAGAGATACCTAGAATACCAGCACCCAATCCCTTAGACCCAGACTACGACCCGTGGTTTGATGATCATAGGGATTTTCAGCAACGCTACCACCTATCAGAAGAACCCATGCCAAATCTAGCAGCTTACCCAGGTCTGGACCCTCTAGATCCCTACTATGATAATGATGAATACATTAGGGAAATCCTAGAGAATCCATACCCTCAGGAAGAACAGATGCCACAATACCCAGTTCCAGTACTAGCACCTGCACCCCCAATGAGTGCAGAGAATGTGCAAGAACTCCGAACCTTCTGTGAAGAGATTTTAGAAAGTAGCGAGAGGATGAGACAGTTTGGATAACGACTCGTCTGGAAGTACGACGAGCATAATATGGAGTTCTGGATGAACCCATATCAGTGATGGTGATAGTAATAATAATAATATAATATCTATCGTAGTATAGAGCACTTTGTGGTTAGTGATGCATAATAGTATTGTAAATTTTAATTCCAGTTCTAGTTCTAGTTTGTATTAGATGCATAATATAAGAAAGAGTAAGTCGCAATGCTCGACGCATTTGAACAATATGTGTGTTGTGTGATTGTTTGCCTTAAATATTATCTGGTGATATTAATAATTGGCAAATGTTTAAATTTCAGATGGACAACGAAGTGAACCAGGAAAACCAGAATAACGATAACCAGAGTAACAATAACCCGGATAACAATAACCCGAACAACAACAATAATGGAAACCAAGTAGATAACAGTGTCATCCAACACATAGTGGCACAAGGGATAACAGATGCGATGCCATGTATTATCAAAACGGTTAAGGAAGCAGATCATAAAAGTAAACGTGATAGTAAACGACCCACTGAACCTGAACACAGCGTAAACAATGGACCCATACTTCAAATGCCCATTCCCAAAAGAAGAAGAACCATGTCTTATGGTTGTTCTTATAAAGAATTATGGTCTTGTAAACCAATGGAATTCTCGGGCAATGAAGGGGCCATTGCAGCTCTACGCTGGATAGAAAAGACTGAGGCTGTCTTAAAAATAAGCAAGTGCACAGAAGAGGATAAGATAATGTTTGCTTCCAATCTATTTAAGAATTCAGCCTTAGAATGGTGGAATACTATCCTCCAGTCTAGGGGAAGTAATATGGTTTACAATATGGAATGGGAGGAATTTAAAAACATGGTAGAAAGAAAATTTTGCCCTCCCAATGAAAAGGAACAGATAGCAAATAAGTTCCTAAACCTTAGGATGATTGGGGTAGATAGTAAGGGTTATACTACATTATTCTTCGAATATGCTAGAATAGTTCCAACCCTTGCATCACCTGAATCGGTAATAATCTCCCGTTACATCCAGGGATTAATCAGTGAGATTAGACATGTAGTCAAGGCAGCTAGACCTCAAACCATAGAAGAAGCTGTAGAACTAGCAAACACCTTGACTGATGAGTTAGTACGTACACGAGAAGAAGATCAGAGGAGAAACCTAGCTCAAAGGCTTACCCAAGAATTCCGTTATGGAAATTCCAACCATGGTAAAAATGTAGGTTCTACCTCTACACCGTACTGCAAGGCTTGCAAGAAGAAGCATTCAAGAAAATGCCCCACTTACTACAATTTTTGCAAGATACCAGGACACAAGGAAGAAGATTGCAGGAAGAAACCTAATAATGGAATGCGCTTCAACTGTGGAGAAAAAGGTCACATCAACCCAAACTGTCCAAAACTAGCTCCAGCCACGAACACCAAGAATACTAAAAATGCTAGAGCATTTGTTCTAACTGCAGAAGAAGCAAAGATGATCTCGGATGTGATCGCCGGTACGTTTTTAGTTAATGATGTTTTTGCTAAAGTATTATTCGACTCTGGTGCAAACCAAAGTTTTATTAATACTTCCTTTTGCAAACTTCTCAATCGACCATTAACTAAACTTCCACAAGAATGTCTAGTAGAGACAGCAAATGGGGAAACCATTAAGATTTCTGAAATCTTGCAGGGAGCAAGAATAGAATTTCGAAATCAAAAATTTATTGCAAACCTTTACCCAATGAATCTGGCAGGATTTGATGTGGTATTAGGAATGGATTGGTTAATAGCCAATAAAGCCAGTATTTTATGTGATCAAAAGTCAATCCAAGTAAATTCACCAAAGGGTGAAAAGATCACAATTAAAGGAGATAAACCCTCTAGATCCGCAAAATTCCTCTCTGTAATGAAAACAACAAGTTATATAAGAATAAGATCATTAGTGTATTTGATTTCCATAATCATTAACACTAAAGGAAAAGAATTAAAAGATATTCCAGTAGTATCCCAATTTTTAGATGTATTTCCAGAAGAGTTACCAGGACTACCTCCAGACAGGGAAGTTGAATTCAGAATCCATCTGCTACCAGGAACAGCACCAATTGCCAAAGCACCTTACCGTTGGGCACCAGCAGAAATGCAAGAACTAAAGAAACAATTGGACGAATTGTTGGAGAAAGGATTTATACAACCAAGCTCATCGCCATAGGGAGCGCCGATCTTATTCGTCAAAAAGAAGGACGGATCAATGCGTATGTGCATTGACTACCGTGAATTGAACAAGGTCATGATTAAGAATCGGTATCCATTACCAAGAATCGATGACCTGTTTGATCAATTACAAGGAGCACGATTTTTATCTAAAATCGATTTACGGTCAGTATATCATCAATTAAAGGTACAGGAAGAGGACATTCCTAAGACCGCATTTAGAACAAGGTATGGCCATTATGAATTTACTGTCATGCCATTTGGTTTAACCATTGCCCCAGCTGCATTTATGGACATGATGAACCGAATATGTAAGCTATATTTGGATAAACTCATAATTGTCTTTATAGATGATATTCTTATTTATTCTAAAAGCAAAGAGGAATATGCAGCGCATCTGCATGCACTTCTAAGTTTATTGAGAAAAGAAAAGCTTTATGCAAAGTTTTCCAAGTGCGAGTCTTGGTTAGAACAGGTACAGTTTCTTGGACATTTAGTCAATCATGAAGGAATTCATGTAGATCCCACCAAGATCGAGGCGATTACCAGGTGGAAAACCCCTGAATCACCAACCGAGGTTAGAAGTTTCTTAGGATTGGCCGGTTACTATAGAAGATTTATTCGAGATTTTTCTAGAATAGCCATTCCCTTAACTAAGTTAACCTGTAAATCCGTTAAGTTTGAATGGGGACCAAAACAAGAAGAAGCCTTTAGAATTATTAAGCAAAGATTAACTCATGCACCCATACTAGTGTTACCAGAAGGAACTGAAGACTTTGTAGTCTATTGTGACGCTTCTAAATTAGGTTATGGATGTGTGTTAATGCAACGTCAAAAGGTTATAGCCTATGCATCTAGACAACTTAAAAATCATGAAGAGAATTATTCAACCCATGATTTAGAACTAGGAGCTATAATTTTTGCCCTTAAAATTTGGAGACATTACCTTTACGGTAGTAAGTTTACCATTTTCACCGACCATAAGAGTTTAAGGTATGTCTTCGGACAAAAGGAATTAAATATGAGACAAAGACGCTGGATGGAGATCCTTAGTGATTATAATTGTAATATCCAGTACCATGCAGGAAAGGCAAACGTAGTAGCTGATGCTTTAAGTTGAAAGTATCATGAAAAACCAAAAAGAGTACGTTCACTTAAACTAAATCTGCAGATAGATTTAAATGAACAGATTAGAAAAGCACAAGAATCAGTAATCAAGGATGATACTGAAAAATTGAAAGGAATGATTAAGGAACTAGAACAAGGAACAGATGGACTTTGGAGATTCCATAAGAAAAGAATGTGGATACCTAAATTAGGAAACCTACGCCACCGTATATTAGAAGAAGCCCATAAGTCTAAGTATACGATGCATCCTGGAAGTGATAAGATGTATCAGGACTTAAGAAAGAATTTTTGGTGGATAGGAATGAAAAAGGATATAGCAGCATATGTTGCAAAATGTTTAACCTGTTCACAAGTTAAAGCTGAACACCAGAAACCCTCAGGTTTATTACAACAGTTAGAAATGTCAGTATGGAAATGGGAATTGATAACAATGGATTTTGTTACTAAATTACCCAAAACAAGAAAAGGTAATGATACAATATGGGTGATTGTAGACAGGCTAACCAAGTCAGCTCATTTCCTACCAATGAAGGAAACTTCCAGTATGGAACAATTAGCTAAGTTGTATGTAAATGAAATAGTTTCGTTACATGGAATTCCTCTATCAATTGTTTCTGACAGAGATAGTCATTTTACCTCTCATTTTTGGACAAGTTTCCAAAAAGCAATGGGAACCAAGTTGAATCTAAGCACTGCTTATCATCCTCAAACGGATGGACAAAGCGAAAGAACAATTTAGATAATGGAGGACATGCTTAGAGCTTGTGTAATTGATTTCGAAGGTAATTGGGACCATCACTTACCATTGATAGAATTTTCTTATAATAACAGTTATCACACAAGTATCAATGCTGCACCATTCGAAGCACTTTATGGACAAAAGTGCCGAACTCCAGTCTGTTGGGCAGAAATTGGAGAAAAGCAACTATCTGGACCTGAGATAGTACAAGAAACAATCGACAAGATTATCCAAGTCAAGGAACGATTGAAAGCAGCACGTGATCGACAAAAGAGTTATGCCGATAACAGACGAAAGCCATTGGAATTTCAGGTAGGAGATAAAGTGTTATTGAAAGTCTCTCCTTGGAAAGGAGTGGTAAGATTCATCAAAAGGAGAAAGCTAAGCCCTAGGTATGTTGGACCTTTTGAGATTATTAAAAGAATAGGACCTGTAGCCTATCAGCTGAAACTGCCAGAAGAAATGGCAGGAATACATGATGTATTTCATGTATGCATTCTCAAAATGTGCTTAGCGGATGAATCACTCGTAGTGCCTCTTAAGGATATAGAGGTAAATGAACAGTTAAAATTTGTGGAAAAACCTCTACAGATAGAAGATAGAAAGGTCAAGAATCTTAAGCACAAGAGATTAGTTCTGGTCAAAGTGAAATGGGACTCCAAGAGAGGACAAGAATACACTTGGGAGCTTGAATTAGAAATGCAAAGGAAATATCCACACTTATTCCAGTAGATCTCGAGGACGAGCTCTAAAACAAGGTGGGGAGGATATAACAACCCTCAAAATATTTTCGACACCCTAAAAATAATTAAAGTGTTCCTTTATGTCCTAAAATACACCCCGTATACAAAAACGGGCCCCGAATACCTTTATTTTTATTAAAATTAAATAAAAACAAAGTTTTAACATCGCTCGCGGGCCGCGAACGTGTTGACCGAGAGCTACGCGTGGCGCGACAGCCTTGCCACTCAATGATACCCGGTGCTGCCACGTGGCAGCCACACGTCGAGCCTATAGTGGTGACCAGGCCAAGCTAGGCCCTACTACCCCTATGTCACGGGCCGCGTAAGACGACCCTTTGGTCTTCACGGGCCGCGAGGGACTGAGAAATCAGCCCTATAAATGGAGGGCTTCGGCCTTCAGTCCAACTCGCTCAAATTCTTTTCTTTCTCTCGAATTTTCATAGTTAAAGCTATTCTCGGGCATAATACCCCCCCCCCTAAATAACGAAGTTCTGCTCCGTTGTAAGTATCATAACCTCGGTTACGTATTAGATACGCTGCCCGATTGATCCAGGGTTCCGTAACGGCTGTCGAGGTTCTGCCCGATGTAGTCGTTGGAATGCCGTCTTGGGGAAGGTATTACTAATGTAAATATTGGGTTATTATACTAACGTGTGTGCATTTGTGTATTTAATAGATAATCACTAGGAAAATCCTTAAGGAAAACCCTAAGACAGCAATGTGAGTAATCTCCTTTTTGCAAACTGTTTTTATAAAACCTCACATGATTAACATTATATTAAACAGTGATTGAGTATTTGTATTCTACAATTATCGTCGGTATGTTGGGGTTTTGTATACAAAATTTGTTACTACCTTGCGAGGAGTAACATGACCACAAGTCGGGTTGACAGTACCGTGGGTGGTAATTAAAGTAGATGGAAACATATGTAATTGTATGACCGCCCTCAATACTGTACAATGGTTTTACTTAACTTGATTAAACTGGGATTCACTCACCAGTATTTCCCACTGACAAAATGTTTTAAACGCGTTTCAGGTAACAAAATGTGAAAGCCAAATAGAAGCCAGTTGGACAACACTGAAGGCTTGGAAAAGTGGTTATAAAGTTACCCAAAATAAAGAGATGTTTTATTTAAATAAAATACGGTTTATCCCTATAAAAATGTGCGTACTTGAAACTTGGGATTTTCCTATGTGTTTAATATATTAAAAGCGTGGTATTTTACTCTGATAAAATATTTCCTAACTACGATCCTGATGTAAATTCCGCTGCCAAAATGATAAAAACCTGGATACCACCGAAACTGGCCACGGCCGCCCATTCCCGAGGTTTGTTAGGGGACGGGGGTTGCGACAATAAAACTTTGGAGTGCAAGGAACTCAAGAATGTAACATGTTATGGTTGTAATGAGAAGGGGCACATTAAGCCTAATTTCCCGAAAAACACAAAGAAGCCCGAAGAGGTTAAAAAGACAAACGCTCGAGTATTCCAAATGAATGCCAAGGAGGCAGTGCAGAACGATAACGTTATAACAGGTACTCTCCTCATAACTGATGTTTATGCTGGAGTTTTATTTGATTCTGGTGCAGATAAGTCCTTTGTAGACAATAAATTTAGTAAACTGTTGAAGCTGCCTATTAAAACTCTAGACATTAAATATGAGGTAGAACTAGCTGATTGTTCCTTAGAAACCGCTTCGATAATTTTAGATGGATGTTTTATATCCATTAGGAATCAATCCTTTCCGTTGTCCTTGTTACCGATGAAATTGGTAGGGTTTGATATAGTTATAGGCATGGATTGGTTATCTCTTAACCAAGCTCAAATTGCCTGTGATAAGAAGCAAGTTATTATCAAAACCCCTTATGGTTAATCAATTACTATTCATGGAGATACGCAATATGGATTGCCCGATCAAGTATCTATGCTTAAAGCATCTAAGTGTTTGAAGAAAGGTTGTGTCATTTACATGGCACAGGTGACAGTAGACGTGCCAAAGCCCAAAATAGAAGATATTCCTGTTATTTCAGAATACCCAGACGTTTTCCCTGAAGAACTACCTGGTTTTCCTCTTGAGAGGCAAGTAGAATTCAGAATTGATATTATACCAGGAGCAGCACCAGTCGCACAAGCTCCTTATCGTTTGGCACCGACCGAAATGAAGGAATTAAGAACCCAGTTAGATGATTTATTGGAAAAAGGTTTTATTCAACCAAGCTCGTCACCTTGGGGAGCACCCATTCTATTTATAAAGAAGAAAGATGGTTCAATGCGTCTATGCATTGATTATCGTGAGCTAAACAAGGTAACAATCAAGAACTGCTATCCATTGCCCAGGATCGATGATCTGTTCGATCAGCTGCAAGGGGCAAGTTTCTTCTCAAAGATCGATCTAAGGTCGGGGTATCATCAATTAAAGGTCAGAAAGGAAGACGTGCATAAGACTGCATTTAGAACAAGATATGGCCATTACGATTTCTTAGTGATGCCTTTCGGGCTCACTAACGCACCTGCAACATTCATGGATCTTATGAATCAGGTCTGCAAGCCGTATTTGGACAAGTTTGTCATTTTTTTCATTGATGACATACATATTTACTCCAAAAGTCAAGCCGATCACGAGAAACATCTCAGATGCATCCTCAAACTTCTGCAACAAGAAAGACTTTACGCGAAATTCTCTAAATGTGAATTCTGGCTTCGAGAAGTCCAATTCCTTGGACACGTGGTAAGCGAGCGTGGTATCCAGGTGGATCCCGCTAAAATAGAAGCAATTATGAATTGGGAAGCACCTAAGACACCTACAGAAATTCGCAGCTTCTTAGGTTTGGCAGGTTACTATCGGCGTTTTATCGAAAACTTTTCAAGGATAGCTGCACCTTTAACTTCTTTAACCCGTAAAAATGTGAAATTTGATTGGGGTCCCAAACAACAGGAATCTTTTGAGATTCTTAAGCAGAAATTGAGCAATGCTCCTGTACTAACATTTCCTGAGGGAATAGAAGAATTTGTTGTGTATTGTGATGCATCGCACACTGGTATGGGCTGTGTGCTTATGCAAAAAGGCAAGGTGATTACCTATACATCACGACAAATAAAAGTGCACGAAAAGAATTACACCACACATGACTTGGAATTGGGTGCCGTTGTATTTACACTCAAGCTTTGGAGGCATTACCTGTATGGAACCAAGTGTGTGATATACTCAGACAACAAAAGCCTCCAACACTTGTTTAACCAGAAAGATCTCAACATGAGGCAACGTCGATGGATGGAAACATTGAGCGATTATGATTGTGAAATATGCTACCATCCTGGCAAAGCGAATGTGGTCACTGACGACTTAAGCAGGAAAGAAAGGGTTAAACCTATAAGGATCATTGCTAAAAGTATTGAGCTAAAGAACAACTTAAACGAAAAGTTGTTATCAGCACAGAAAAAAGCCGTAATGGAAGATAACTTTCCAGAAGAAAGATTAGGTGCAACTGTTGATCAGTTGTCACCTGGGAATGATGGAGTCCTTAGATTGAATGGCCAAATCTGGGTTCCAATCCATGGAGGACTTAGAGATGTAATCCTTCAAGAAGCTCATAATTCTAAATATTCGGTTCACCCGGGTTGTGATAAAATGTACCAAGATCTGAAGGCAAATTATTGGTGGATAGGATTGAAGAAATCCATAGCCACACATGTGGCTAAATGTCTGACGTGCGCACATGTTAAAGCTGAACATCAAAAGCCGTCATGTTTACTACAACAGCCAGAACTTCCCACTTAGAAATGGGAAATGGTAACTATGGATTTCATTACCAAGTTACCAAAAACAAGACATGGAAACGATACAATATGGGTTATAGTTGACAGACTGACAAAGTCAGCTCATTTCATACCCATCAAGGAGACACATAGCTCTGATAAGCTAGCCCAGCTGTATGTGGATGAGATTGTATCCCTCCACGGAGTGCCAGTATCTATTATATCCGATAGGGATACTAGATACACTTCTCATTTTTGGAAAAGCTTTCAACAATCTCTAGGTACTCGTTTGAATTTCAGTACTGCTTATCATCCTCAGACGGATTGGCAAAGTGAACGTATAATTCAAACACTAGAAGACATGCTCCGGGCATGTGTTATTAACTTAGGTGGAAGTTGGGATGATCATCTCCCCCTAATTGAGTTCTCTTATAACAACAGTTATCATTCGAGCATTCAAGCCACGCCTTTTGAGGCCTTATATGGAAGAAAATGCAGAACGCCTATTTGTTGGGCAGAAGTTGAGGAAACCCAGGTATCAGGACCTGAGATAGTCCTGGAGACGACGGACGAGATTTTTCAAATCCGTGATCGTCTAAAAGCTGCCAGGGATAGGCAAAAGAGCTATGCAGATAAAAGATGTAAACCTCTAAAATTCAAGACAGGAGATAAAGTGTTACTCAAAGTATCACCTTGGAAAGGAGTAACGCGGTTTGGTAAAAAAGGCAAGCTAAGCCCAAGGTATATCGGACCATATGAGATCATCGAATGTGTCGGGAGTGTGGCTATCACACCCCAACCGATGGCGGAAACATCAGGGCGCGACACTGAGCGAAACAAATTGTCCATGAGTATCCATAACAACTATTAATTACCAGATATTTAAACTTCACTTCCCATACCATACCATAACATATCCAAATAAAACAGTTATTACAAATAATTGTCTCAAAAACAAGTATTGTTCCGACAACTCAGATTTAGTGTGACATAACTAGACCCCTAGCTTGATTCACCAAAGCACAGCATTCCTAGCATCTTAAGCACCTGTCACATACGTTAAAATAGAGGTCAATACACATATTGTAAAGGTGAGCATACAAGTTTAATAGTATAGTAGTAGCGAAAGCGAGTTTACGCATAACCAGCATGTAACATGTATAATGTGAAGCTGGTAGGTTATCGACTATGAAATATGCACAGACGTGACTGCGAGTTGTAGAGTGCGCAACACATATCACCACTGTGACATGTGAGAAATACCCTTAGCAATAATCACTGTGTAAACATAACATACAAGCATTCATCGAGTAACACGTATCACATGCATTAGAGGTCAGTGTATAAAAGTGTTTGCGTTGTGTGATCGATGTGATTTGATATAAGTAATGTATCTAACACCCAAAAGTGCTTAAAGCAAAAAGGGATCGAGTATACTCACAGATAGTATTTAATAAATAAACATTGTCTTGGATTGAAGGGAGCACTGGAGAGTTAGCCTGATTACAGAACGATAGCATAAACGATAAGCGGCGCGTTAAACGGTGCGAGGTGACTGAGTGACGAAGTGACATCAGAACGGATGGTAATCCGATCGGATGGTCATCTGTTCGGATGGCCATTCGGTCGGTTTGCCACTCGTTTGGGATGGACGTGTTTGTGTATGATGGCTTTTGAAGTTTTCGTTGTAGTATTTTAAAAACAGAGAAATATCTCTACCTTTCAGGTCGCCCGGTCGAACGGTTGTTCGGTCGGATGGCGATTCGTCCAGTGGAACATTTCTCAGAAAATAAGCTCACAGCAGAATGGTCATTCGAACGGATGGCAATCCGTTCGGATGTCCATTCGCTGGTTTGAATTTGTTGTGAAAAGTTTTAAGTGTTGAAGACTTTATTTCATCCGATCGGATTGTCGTTCGATCGGATGACAATCCGATCGGACGGCAGTCCATTTGGTGACTTGATTATTTTGGAAATTTGATACGTTTGAAAGTTTGCGGTTTGATCGAGACGGTATGACAACGTGTTAAACAACGGGAACCCCATCAGGCCCAGGTTATCCGATCGAACAGGAATCACCCTAATTCGACTAGTTAGCTGTTCTTGATGGTTTGTTCGTGTTCAACCCGGAATCGTTTGTCTCTTTGATAGCAATCAAATCTCAGACCGACACTTCACTAGGAAACGAGTGGAAGTCCTGAACGAGCTCCGATTCTATTGGTTTTGAGTGCATTGAGTGTAAAAGAGTTGAAAGAAAGTTATATAACCATCTTTCAATCCTTTTAACGATGAGAATGTTTAGATCTAGGCGAAAACAGTGTTAAATCATGTTGAAATCCTTTAGATCTGGGTTGTTCTTGGTGGAATGAGACCAAATCTTGAAGTTCATAAGAACCCCATGATGACATAATCTTTGAACACCTCAAACCAGTGGATTTCATAGTTAAAAGTTAAGATTCAAAGGTGAAGATGATGAAGAAGTGTGTGTAGATGATAGATGTACAAGATTTGAGGAAGAAACTTACAAGAATTGCGAGAAATCAAGAGAAAAGGGCTAAGAAGTCGAAGAGTCGCAGAGAGAGCTGTCACATCACTGTTTGTGATATGACAGCAGTATTTATAGGATTTTAAAAGAGGAAAGAGGAGCACAGGTGACGGATCAGATGGCCATCCGATCGGATGGTCATCCGTACGGATGACCATTTAATCGAATGGTCTTCGATCGATTGGCTCTGGCGAGTTGCATTTCGATGTTTTGTTTCATGTATTGAGCGTTGCGATGCGTTTCGAGCAAGCGATGCGATAGTATCACCCATTAGTTACACAAATAACCTAACTACTAAATACCATAAATAGCCTTGTATCTCGAGTTTGCGATGAGATTGCGTTGCGATAGAGTTGCGATTGTGATTAAACACCTCAACATAAACATAACATACACAAGTAACACATAATAGCACACACACGTAAAACAATATCCATAACCTATAATTCGGGTTGCGAATGCAATTGCGATGCGATTTGTGATAAGTTGATTAGCGATAAGGCGATAAATAGATTAGCGATTAACATGCGATTAAATAGCGATTTATTAACATGTACTCAACATAATACAACCTAAAGCGATTCAAATTAGAGTATCAATTACAAGTCAAAGAGTGCAATCAATAATTAAGCAAGGAGTGACAGGTCGCAATTAGCAATTTTTTCTTCCTTTGACTTTGACCTGTACTTTGACTTCAGAAACGTGGGTTGTTACAGCCTCCCTTACTTTAGGAAATTTCGTCCCGAAATTTAAGGTGCAGGCGTAACAAAAAATTGTGGGTACTTAGCCTTCATGTCACTTTCGAGTTCCCAGGTGAACTCGACGCCGCGTTTGCCTTCCCAGCGAAACTTCACAATGGGAATGCGTGAGCGTCGAAGTACCTTGGTCTCTTGGCCTGTGATCTCAACAGGCTTTTCCAAGAAGTGTAATGTTTCGTCCACTTGTAGATCCTCAAGAGGGACATGTAATTCCTGGTCGGCTAGACACTTTTTGAGGTTCGAAACGTGGAAAGTCGGGTGGACGTTACTCAGTTCCTCCGGTAGTTCAAGTCTGTAGGCCACTTTGCCAATCCTTTCCAGAATTTTAAAGGGTCCAACATATCGAGGCGCGAGCTTTCCTTTCTTGCCGAATCTGATCACCCCCATCCAAGGTGTAACCTTTAGGAGTACGTGATCGCCAACGTCAAATTCAAGGGGCTTGCGGCGTCTATCGCCGTAACTTTTCTGATGACTTCGAGCTTTTAATAGATTGTCTCGTATTTGGAGGATTTTGTTAGTCGTTTCTTGCGACAGCTCAGGACCGGTAATTTACGCGTCTCCGATCTCGTGCCATACAATAGGCGATCGACATTTTCTTCCGTATAATGCCTCAAATGGTGCCATTTGGATGCTAGAGTGATAACTGTTATTGTACGAGAATTCGACTAAAGGAAAATGCGAATCCCAATTACCACCGAAATCTATGACACACGAGCGAAGCATGTCTTCCAGGGTACAAATCGTGTGTTCAGTCTGACCATCGGTCTGGGGATGGAAAGCATTACTAAGATTGAGAGTAGTACCGAGAGCAGATTGAAACGTTTCCCAAAGACGTGAAGTAAATCGACCATCGCGGTCAGAAATGATATCACGAGGTGTCCTGTGTTGACAAATAACCTCGTCGGTGTAGATTCGTGCTAATCGTTCTACCTTATAGTCTTCCTGTATTGGTAGAAAGTGAGCGGACTTAGTCAAACGGTCAACGACAACCCAGATGCTATCGTGACCTGATGGCGTGCGCGGGAGTTTTGTTATGAAGTCCATAGCTATACTCTCCCATTTCCACATAGAGATCTCGGTTGGACGATTAAGCCAGAGGGTCTTTGATGCTCGGCCTTGACTTTCGAACAAGTCAGGCACTTCGAAACATAGATAGCGATATCCTTCTTCATGCTCGGCCACTAGTACTTGTAGTGAAGGTCCTGGTATATCTTATCGGCACCGGGATGAATGGAATATCGAGATTTGTGGGCTTCGTCTAGTAGAATTTTTCATAAGTTGGTGCGCTTGGGAATCCAAATTCGGTCCAGATAATGGAATATACCATTCAATTTATTTACTAGTTGTTCGCCATTATTGATAATCCTTTCTTTCTTCAGAGTGCATTCGGTAAATCAAGCATGATGAGCGTCATGGATAAGAGCTTCGAGATCATGCTGGGCTTGGGTATTACGAATGCTATGCAAATAGCTTCGTCGGCTGAGAGCATCGGCAACGATGTTTTCTTTGCCAGGATGGTAACGAATCTCGCAGTCGTAATAGTTGAGAAGTTCTACCCACCGGTGTTGGCGCATATTCAGCTCCTTCTGGCTAAAGATGTGTTGTAGGCTCTTATGGTCGGTGAAGACCGTACACTTGGTACCATATAGATAGTGCCGCCAAATATTTAGCGCGAAAACAACTGCACCAAGCTCGAGTTCATGTGTGGTATAGTTCTTCTTGTGAATCTTGAGCTGACGAGATGCGTAAGCGATTACCTTGTCCCGTTGCATGAGAACACAACCAAGTCCAAGGTTCGAGGCATCACAATAGACTATAAGTCATCATTTCCGTCAGGTAAAGTGAGCATAGGAGTATTGCAGAGCATAAGCTTGAGAGTTCGAAAGGCAGTCTCTTGTTCAGTTCCCCAAACAAAAGGCTTGTCTTTATGCGTGAGAGAAGTAAGCGGTACGGCGATTTTAGAGAATCCTTCGATAAAGCGGCGATAATAGCCCACTAGTCCGAGAAAAGAACAGACTTTGGACGGGTTCTTGGGTGTAACCCAACTCTTAATTGCTTCAATCTTTGTAGGATTGACATGGATACCTTGACTATTAACAATGTGACCCAAGAATTGGAACTCCTCAAGCCAGAATTCACACTTGGAGAATTTGGCATAGAGACGGTTTCCCTGGAGTAACTCAAGAACCAAACAGAGATGTTGCACGTGTTCGGTTTTTTGACTTGGAATAGATCAAGATATCATCGATAAAAACGATGACGAAGCGGTCGAGAAAGGGTTTACACACGCGATTCATTAGATCCATAAAAACTGCGGGAGCATTGGTCAAACCAAAAGGCATAAAACCAAACTCGAAATGACCATAGCGGGTTCGAAAAGCGGTTTTAGGTATATCTTCCTCTTGAATGCGCAGTTGGTGATAGCCCGAGTGTAGATCAATCTTCGAAAAACACGTAGCACCTTGTAGTTGATCAAACAAATCATCGATTCGAAGCAAGGGATAACGATTCTTGATGGTAAGATTATTCAATTCCCTGTAGTCAAAGCACATCCGGAGCGATCCGCCCTTCTTTTTGACGAAAAGGACAGGCGCGCCCCAAGGAGAGGTGCTAGGGCGAATGAAGCCTTTATCAAGTAGTTCCTGGAGCTGACTCGAGAGTTCACGCATTTCGGAGGGAGCGAGACGATAAGGTGCTCTGGCAACATGATTTTCTCCAGGAATGAGGTCGATTCGAAAATCGATATCACGAGTGGGAGGTAAACCAGGTAGATCATTAGGAAACACAGTAGGAAAATCATGAACCACATTCACCTTGTCTATTGCCTTAACTTTCTTTTTCTCCGCTACTACGATGTGTGCCAAGAAAGCTTTGTATTCCTTGCGGAGATACTTGCTAGCTTGGACACACGACATGAGTTGTAACTTCTTTGGAGCGACTTCGACATAAACACACAATTCATCACCATTCGCGAGGGAAAAATGAATCATTTTATCGAAGCAAACAATTTCAGCATGATTCTCCCGAAGGAAATCCATACCTACTATGGCATCAAAGCTACCGAGCTGCATCGGGATGAGATTAATCGGGAAAATGTGACCGTTGAGATCGAGAGTACAGTCATGTAGAACGGAACGAACGGTGACGGTTCTTCCAGTGGCAACTTCTACGTCGAAGGTCGATGGGAGGTTAACGCATTTACGATTTAGGAGCCTTTCGAATTCGAATGATACAAAACAGTTATCAGCTCCAGTATCAAACAAACACGAAGCATTTATACCATTTACGAGAAACGTACCATTAACCACTTTGTTGTCTGCCTGAGCCTGGCGGGCGTTGATGTTGAAGACTCGCCCGCGGGCTGCTTACTGTGCTGGCCGCTGCTGCGGTGCTGGCTACTGTTGCTGCTGTGGCTCTTGCTTTACCACTCTGTTTGGGCAGACGTTCGCGAAGTGGTTGGGATCACCACACGCAAAGCAGGCCCTTGCGTGAGCAGGAGCTTCTTGCTGTGCTTGCGGAGCTGGTAGAGCAGGAGCTTGAGCTGGCGCTGGAGCTTGACGAGGACCGGTACGGCAGTTAGTGGTGAAGTGGCCATACAGGTTGCAGTGAACACAGAACCGACATGCGATGCCAACCGGGTGATGATAAGTACAAGTAGGGCAGAGCGAATGTGGGCCAGTATATGCACGCTTTGCTGGCGGTGCATTAGCCACAGGCGCCGCTACTTGGTGGTGTTGAGGTTGCGGCTGGGCAGGTACAGTTTGGAGTGGAGCTGCAGTAACTGCACAGTTCTTGTTGCTGGAGCTGATGTTCTTTCTCTTGCGATGTGAGAGCTTTGAAGATTGCAGCGCGGCGGTAGTTTCAGCGGTGGGTGCAGCGGTGACTTGATGAAGACTCTTGGAAGCTTTATCAAAATAACCAGCCCAGGCTTGCTTATCGTTGAACTCAGCAGCGAGCAGGTAGGTTTCCTCAATAGTTGTCGTCTTTGCAGCTTGCACAAAATCTTCGACACAATCCGGTAGAGCACGGATGTATTTCTTGATGGTAATCTCAGGGGTAGTAACTTGACCTGGGCAGATGAGACTCGGCTGCTTGAAGCGAGCAGTTAAACTAGAGTTGTCGCCACCCTCTTGTTTGATGTGCCAGAACTCGTCCTCCAGCTTCTGAAGCTCGTGGGGAGGGTAGAACTCTTTCATCATGATGTCCTTCTACTCATCCCGCGTAAGCCCATAGGCTGCATCATTTCCGCGCTTGTTTCTTTCGGCAGTCCAATAGTCCAGAGCCCTGGACTGGAAAACGGCAGTAGCGTTAACAGTACGGAGATTATCAGGACAGCCGCTTTGGCACAAAGTGACTTCGATTGAGTCGAACCAATTAAACATGGTCGTAGGCCCATCTTCTCCGGTAAATTCTTTCGGGCCGCAGGCTTTGAACTGCTTGAAGCTAAAAGCAGGCTTAGGAGCATCAGTCCTAGACTTTTCAGAGGACTTGCTAGCGTTCTCATTCAGTTTGCTGACAATTTGCAGAATGACTTTTGCCATCTGCTTTGCGACGAGTGCAGCGATAAGTTTGTCTTCGTGATTACGACGAGCGGAGCGAGCAGTGTGTGATCTAAATGACGACATTGTCTGCAACCAGACATCGTCACAGGACTCAGACACAATTTTGATTAACCCTAGTATAGTCTAGCAATCCCACCAAAAGCTACTAAAGCACAGGAACACATCAAGGCACAAATTCACGTAGGCACATAATTCACAGAAACACGTTATCACATAGGCACGTTGTTCACGTAAGCACATAAGGCACATAGAGCACAAAAATCACGAGGACACACTATATTTTGCAAGTATTCACCTACATATATTGCATGTATTCCCCTATCCTTCATGCTTGCGTAAAGCGATCGAGAGTTGCGAGTGCAAATAGCGAGTAGCATAGCATGTGATTTGTTAGCTTTTTGAGGTATATGTGTAGTGCGAGTTGTGTGTGTTGATCAAAGCGAAGGCGAGAAGCGTATAAATCACCAAAAATCAAAACACATAAACAGGTAAATCCACATGAAACACATAAAATCTCACATAAAATCGATAAATCTCAGAGTTAGCGGCGGCGCATTCCAGAACGAAACACACATAAAAATCGAGGATAGATTGTCTCGGCTTGATAGACGTCGACTACCCAAAGTGATTCGACTATTCACAAAGACTTTGAGTGCACACTTAGGCCTTCTGGATTGTGCTCTCGCCTCAATCCGGGCGATCGGCACGCATCCTTCCAGTTACAGCGTGACTCAAGTCATTGGAATCCATCGAGACTTTGGTGAGAGCGTTGTGTAACCAAATTGGAGAGTGAAACAAGTCGTCAAGATTAGGTTTTCACCCCTAACTTAACAACTGCATTCCTGTTTGTTGTGATAGACTCATGAGATAGAAAAAGGATTGTGTCGAAGTATGGATTTCACTCCTGATTCAACGCAAATTCTTGTGTTTGAAATAAAAAGTCGCGTCGAGCAAGTGATCTGGTCGAGAGTTTGCGGTTTTCGCTCCTAATCTCTGCCAAATCTCTTTGCTTACATGAGAAATTTGAAAATAGTGCGAGTTACCAGCCTTAGGAAAGGCTGACCTTGTGTGAAGCGGTAGTATGCAATGTCCAATCAAGTGTGTAGTGTTTAGCGAGTTCGAATGAGAATAGCAAGTAAGCATGTACATTAACCTTACCGGGTTGCACAAGTTGGTCTGTTGGTGCTTAGACTATAGACTAGGTCGATTCTAAGACATCGACCTGGATTAGGTCGAGTCTCGCCTAATTCCCTATAGTTATGGCTCTGATACCAATCTGTCACACCCCAACCGATGGCGGAAACATCGGGGCGCGGCACTGAGCGAAACAGATTGTCCATGAGTATCCATAACAACTATTAATTACAAGATATTTAAACGTCACGTCCCATACCATACCATAACATATCCAAATAAAACAGTTATTACAAATAATTTCCTAAAAAACAAGTATTATTCCGACAACTCAGATTTAGCGTGACATAACTAGACCCCTAGCTTGATTCACCAAAGCACAACATTCCTAGCATCTTAAGCACCTGTCACATACGTTAAAATAGAGGTCAATACACATAGTGTAAAGGTGAGCATTCAAGTTTAATAGTATAGTAGTAGCGAAAGCGAGTTTACGCATAACCAACATGCAACATGTATAATGTGAAGTAGGTAGGTTATCGACAATGAAATATGCACAGACGTGACTGCGAGTTGTAGAGTGCGCAACACATATCACCACTGTGACATGTGAGAAATACCCTTAGCAACCCCCGTCCACGACAGGTGTTGAGTCCAAACTATAGTACTATCGTTGCTAAGGTGTCAGGAAGTAATCACTGTGTAAACATAACATACAAGCATTCATCGAGTAACACGTATCACATGCATTAGAGGTCAGTGTATAAAAGTGTTTGCGTTGTGTGATCGATGTGATTTGATATAAGTAACGTATGTAACACCCAAAAGTGCTTAAAACAAAATGGGATCGAGTATACTCGCAGATAGTATTTAATAAATAAACACTCTCTTGGATTGAAGGGAGCGCTGGAGAGTTAGCCTGATTACAAAACGATATCATAAACGATAAGCGGCACATTAAACAGTGCGAGGTGACTGAGTGACGAAGTGACATCCGAACGGATGGTAATCAGATCGGATGGTCATCCGTTCGGATGGTCATTCGGTCGGTTTGCCACTCGTTTGGGATGGACGTGTTTGTGTATGATGGCTTTTGAAGTTTTCGTTGTAGTATTTTGAAAACCGAGAAATATCTCTACCTTTTAGGTCACCCGGTCGAACCGTCGTTCGGTCGGATGGGGATTCGTCCAGTGGAACATTTCTCAGAAAATAAGCCCACAGCAGAATGGTCATTCGAACGGATGGCAATCCGTTCGGATGGCCATTCGCTGGTTTGAATTTGTTGTGAAAAGTTTTAATTGTTGAAGACTTTATGTCATCCGATCGGACGTCAGTCCGTTTGGTGAATTGATCATTTTGGAAATTTGATACGTTTGAAAGTTTGCGGTTTGATCGAGACAGTATGATAACGTGTTAAACAACGGGAACCCCATCAGGCCCAGGTTATCCAATCGAACAGGAATCGCCCTAATCCGACCAGTTAACTGTTCTTGACGGTTTATTTGCGTTCAACCCGGAATCGTTTGTCTCTTTGATAGGAATCAAATCTCGGACCGACACATCACTAGGAAACGAGTGGAAGGCCTATACGAGCTCTGATTCTATCAGTTTTGAGTGCATTGAGTGTAAAAGAGTTGAAAGAAAGTTATATAACCATCTTTCAATCCTTTTAACCATGAGAATGTTTAGATCTAGGAGAAAACAGTGTTAAATCATATTGAAATCCTTTAGATCTAGGTTGTTCTTGGTGGAATGAGACCAAATCTAGAAGTTCATAAGAACCCCTTGATGATCTCATCTTAGAATGGTTAAAAAGCTTCGGAGGAAACATGTGCCTATTGTAAAAGTGAAATGGGATGCCCGTAGAGGCCCTAAATATACATGGGAAGTTGAATCCACGATGCGACAGAAGTACCCTCATTTGTTTCAGTATATCTCGAGGTCGAGATTTCTTTTAAGGGGGTGAGGATGTAACACCTCGCAAAATCATGTTCAATATAATAATGACACGTGTCATAAACCCTAAACGTGTAATAAACTGCTCGGAAGCACCAAAGTTGACAGACAATGAAGAGATATAAAATGAAGGGGTTAAACGTGTCAACATGTTAATTCTTACCTCTGAGTGACCTTTTAACAAACCCAGAACTTCGTAATGTCCAATTATATTTCCAAGAATACTAAATGATAATTATCTATGGATTCGACTTCATTATTTATAAAGTTGTGCAAGATTTCAAGAAAAAGGGTTAAAAGCGTCAACGAGAGAAAATAGTACCTTTCGGGTGATCTTGTAACTGAATGGAAGCCTAACGGTGTTTGTTATATGTCCCAAGTTACTTAAAAATTAACTTTGGGGGTCAAAAGTGCTATAAATGAAAGTTAATTGAAGTTTTAAAGGACCAGTGACTGAAACTGCCTAGTCTGAAACTTGTTTTACCGGAGAGCAGGAGTGTTGCGGGGCGCGTAAGCCCCCACTGGTATCCTTCACGGCCCGTGAGAGGATGCCCAGTAAGCTGAAACTGGACAGCTGCATGTTGCAGGTCTGTCCACCGCCTTTGCATGCATAAAACTCGATACCAGGGACTGGTTGATGGTTTTTTACTAACACCATAACACTTGTAATCATCTGGTATCACCCCGTAACAGCTGGATTGATCTCAAGAACCCTCTTTTCACTATAAATAGGTGCCTTTGTTGCACCTTTAAACTTGCTCACTTCAATCCTCTCTTGCTTGCATTCTCTGGGATTCCTGCTCAAGAAGGAAGCCCTCCTAAGTTCAAACTTCGTGCTAGGACCTTGTGTAAGTGTTCTTAGCCTCTGTAGTTCAGTTTTTACATGTTTAAAGACCGAAATTCAAAGTTGTCATAATAACACTTTGACTTTTAGTTTAAGCTTAAACGGTCCAGCCATTGTTCGAGGCGAATATGGCTACGTGATCGTAATTAGGTGTGTGTTAATCCCTCAAAAGGGCACAACCTAATTATCACGTTTACTTAGTTAATTGTCGGGTCAAAGTAACTAGTCGAAAAGTCAAACTAGTCAGATTTTCAAATAATAATTAAAACTGATAATGTAGAAGTTATGAATCATGATTTGTCACTTAAATAACTTGGTAAATGTCATTAGCACATGTCTAAGCATGTTCAACCTAACAATTCTGAGTTTAAGGTCGGTTCGCAATTGAAAGTCACAAAAGCTTGACTTTTTCTTTGACTTTCAGTTCAAAACCGATTAAGCTTAAATCCTTTATGTTTTAAGCTTCCATTAGGACCATATAATGTTGTAATATAACCCTCTAAGGTTATATTACCTGGTCACTTAATATTCTGAGTTAAATGCAAATTTCCGTTATTATGCTTAATTTTGACTATTATGCCCTTATAGCCTAAAAATGAGATTTTTAAATGCATGGTCATACAAATAACTTAGTTAGTGATATATAAACATGTCTAGATTATTTTGACATAAATTTCTGGTCTCGAATTAATAATATGCTAGATGCCGTAAATTTAGTTTTTATAAAGTCTAAACTACCCTTTTATGCATAAACCTTGAGTAAACATAATTTTTGACCCTAAACTCATTACCCACTATTATGATATCATTTTTAGGAATTTTTGGAATGTTGGATCAGATTATATACTGACCATAACTTAGAGTTCTTGTGTAAATTCCATAATTGATGATAATGTCTTTTTTATTAATAAAATGTGATTTGCATATAATTAACATGCCAAACCTTTTCCTACTGACTTAATATGTAAAATAAAATATTTTCACCATCCAAGGCTAGTCAAAATCTCAGAATCACATAGACCTTGCAAATATCATCAATTATCGACTTTTACGCTAATTAGGTGCATATTATGGTTTAAAACCATATTTAGCACCCAAGACTTGTTACCTACTGAATTTATAGATAAATTTTAATATTTTTACAGTTGGTATAAGTCATGAACTCAGACTTCCAATTATGTCCTTAAAAACATACGTGAAATGATGAAAATACCCTTTCGGGGAATAGTATGGCCATAAATAGTAAACCACACATATGTATGATATCCTACTGATTTAATATCATAAAGTAAATATTTTTACAGAACATTTTAGACCAGAACATCAGTTTACTTTTGAAACCTCCTTATTAAATCTCAAAATGACCAAATTACCTTTTCGGGACTTAATTTGATTTTTAAATCTTTTGGGCATAATTGTTGATATGCTACTGATATCATAACATATTTAAAGCATAATAACTTAAAGAACTTGTATATGACTCATCCGGTATAACAACCCTCCTGAATTTTTCTGAGACCCTAATTAAAATATTCCCATATGTCCTAAAATATACCCCGTATGTGAAAACCGAGCCCAAAATACGATATAACATTAAAAATTAAATAAAAATCAAATTTGTATGTCGCTCGCGGGCCGCATAGATCCCTTAAGGATCTTATGCGGGGCGCGACAGCTCCAAGACGAGGCGCAGCCCTGAGCTGCCACGTGTCGTCATCGTGTCGAGGCTAGGATGCTGACCAGTCAAAGCTATGCCGTAGATCCCCCTACTACGCGGGCCGCTTAGGCCTTAGCCTCATCTTACGCTGGCCGCGAGGAAACCAAAATCAGGCCCTATATAAGAAGGGCATCAGGCCTTCAGTCAGTTCGTTCATTTCTCGACTTTCTCTCTCGAATTTCTTATAGTAGGCACTATACTCGGGTATAATATCCCCCTAATTAACGAAGTTCTGCTCCGTTGTAAGTATTATAACCCCGGTTAAGTATTAGATACGCTGCCTGATTGATCTAGGATTCCGTAACGGCTGTCGAGGTTCTGCCCGACGTAGTCGTTGGAATGCCGTCTTGGGGAGGGTATTACTAATGTAAATATTAAGGGTTATTATACTAACACGTGTGCATTTGTGTAAATTATAGATAATCACCAGGAAACCCTTACAGAAAACCTAAGACAGCAATGTGAGTAATCTCCTTTTTGTAAATCGATTTTACAAAACCTTAAATGTTTTACAATGTGATTAAGCAGTGATTGAGTCTTTGTAGTTCTTCAATTACAGCCGGTATGTTGGGGTTTTGTATACAAAATGTTAGTACACGATGTCTAAAGCCTTTGTCTTAAGTCTAGGGGTCTGTTATGTCAAGTTTGTATAGTTTAGGGGGCTGAATTGTAAGTTTATTTTATGTTTCATGTCTGGTAGCTTGAAATGACATGTTGTCATTTCAAGCTAACTAGCAAGTTGCATGTTAGCTTGAAATGAACATGTCATGTTCAAGCTAACTAGACAACCTATATATAGGTGGTGTTTGTTTCTCATTTGGCACTGATCCTTCAAGTTGTAACCGAACTGCTGCCGGATTTTTCTGAGAAATATTAATGAGAAACAACGTTTAAAGTGATATTCTTCTGATTTCTACTCCATTCTCTTTGATTCTAATCCGTTTAAGTGTTTCCACCACTTAAATAGTGTATATTAGCTCAAATTGACTCGTTTGATCGGTCAAATCGGTCCTATAATTGGTATCAGAGCCAGTTATGAGCTAAAATACCTGAATCAAAGCTTTTTTACTACAATTTTTGGATTTCTGAACTTTGCCACGGACAAAATGGACTGAGTTTTGAGTATTGTGTGTAAAAGTGAGTTTTAACAAACCCTTGAGAGTATCAGCTTAAAATTCGAAGTAAAACAGATAAAAATGGCCTAAAACCTCTGATCGCTTGAACGAACTTGGGTTGTTCGCTTGAAATGTTCGTTGGTCGCTTGAAAAGTTCGTTGGTCGCTTGAAAAGTTCTTTGGTCGCTTGTAAAATTGAAAGCAGTTTCAAGCTAACTAGTTAGTTCGCTTGAAAAGGGTTGTCAGCTTGAAAGTGTGGTAGCTTGAAAGTGTGGTAGCTTGAAAATCTGTTTTTTGTGAAAGTCCATTTCGTTCGTGATATTTCGTCCAAAGTTCAGTTTGTGTAGAACGTGTTTTCAGTAAAGTTACATGTTTTCAAAAGTTAAACAGTTTTCGGTAATCAAACTTCTAAAAATGGAGAACCAAGATTTTTACAATTTCTTCGCCGGCAGTGGTATGGCAGTAGGACAAACCTCGGGTAGTGTTATGCAAAACGTCAACATGGAGAACGAATTGGGAACAATGCAAAAGCCTCCCAAGTTAATGAACATAGATGAATATGCGGGATGGTCAAGCAGATTTAAGAACTGGGTTCAGGCTAACCATTTTGAATGCTGGATGAAGATAGAGAGAAAGTACGTTCCACCAGTTGATGGTTTAAATAATAAGAAGAATATTGTAAGCCTGACAGAGACAGAACAAGTTGAGTTCAAAGCCGAGAAAAAGATGATTAGTATTCTCCAGCAGGCTATCAAAGAAGATATTTTAGTATTATTGCAACATGAGGATAATGCTCAATCTATGCGGAATGCATTGAAAGTGAAGTTTAAAGGTAGTGAGTCCATGATCAAGAACAAGAAGGCTCTGCTCAAGAAGGAGTTTGATATTTTTACTGGCATGAAGGGTGAAACTACAAGGCAACTAATCGAAAGATATTGCCATTTGGTACTTGAGATGAAGAGATTAGATATTGAAAAGACCGATGAAGAATGGATTGACAAATTGTCTGATGCGTTACCTTATGACGAGTGGGGTACATACCTGATGATGCTGAAGAACAATTCAGATTTTTCCAATTACAATCTTAGTTTGTTCATAGAAAAGATTGAAGCTCATGAGTTAGAATTGTTGAAGATCAAAAAGATGAACTCAGCGAATGTTCAACAGGATGTATTTCTTTATTACAAAGGCAGCACACCAGCAACTACAAATCTGAGTACGAAAATACAAACTGGTTTCATTGCTGATACAACATCAAATTCTTCATCAAATACTTCACAAACAAACAAGTCTTCACCATTTGTCAGCTACGAGCCAAATGTCAAAGTCTCTGAACAGACATCACCTCAAAGCTCGACCAGTTCAAACAATCAGGCTTATGTTTCTGGGATCCAATGCAACATCGCAGTTAATATCAAGAATGGGAATGAATTCACTTAATCAGTTGCAAAACAACACATTGCATTGTTGGCTTCCGTGTTAGAGTCGTATGAGTCTCTGGTAGCGGGTAAGATCGTAAATCCGGACATGACCAAAGAGGATTACGATCAGATCGATCCGGAGGAGCTTGAGTTGATAGATATTAAATGGGGCATGGCTAGTCTGGTGAGGAGAGCACAGCGCTTTATGGAAATTACAGGCAAAAACAGTCTTTCTGGACCTGATCAGAAGTTAGGATTTGACAAGTCCAAGGTAACCTGTTTCAAGTGCAAAGAAAGAGGCCATTTTAAAAGAGAGTGTCCGAACCGAGAAGTGAATAATCATCAGAACCCGTTCACGAATGATTATTACAGACAGGCAATCTATCATCGACCAAATCAGCAACCTATAGTTCAAAGGCCACAAATCGAGAATAAACCAGAGAAAGCTCTCATTGTGAATCAGGATGACGAGAAAGTAGCCGAGGGATTTAGCTGGGATAAATACATTCCCGGAAGTGATGGACAGGCTATGATGGTTGAGATAATTGAAGAACCTGAGAGTATGGTTGAATCTGAAGTGGTTGTTGAAGATGTTTCTGTGGATAATCTGGCTGACATTGAGGATTTAGATGTAGAAGTTCATTACTATCAATCTGAGCAGGAGTTATTAGCCAGTTCTTTGAGATCTATCATGCCTCCTAAAATTTTTGAATCTTTTGCAGGTTTCTTTGAAGAACAGGTGACTGGATTGTGTCCAAGATATGAGGAGAAGAAAGAGTTTGTCGAGGAGATGATCGATGTCACAAAGGAAATAACCGAAGACACTTTGAAAGAAATTGCTGACAAGGCTCTCATGGCGAAACTGAGAGAGGTAGACACAGAACTTGTGAAACCCGAGTCTGTCGGTACTGAGTCAGTTCAAAAGGAGTCGGATAAGGAGTCGGGAATTGAGGAGACCAAAACTAAGAAAGTGTCTGAGTCAGAGTCCAAAGATGTCCGTAAACAGGAAGTGAAAACTGCTCATGAAGCAGAAATTGTTGAGAAAGAGATTTCAAAGTCTGAAACCCCATGCCAAAAGTGTTTAGAACCTTGCATGGAGTGTCTTGAAAAATATACTAAGTTTCAGGAATTGAAACAACATACTGACATGTTAAAATTTGATCTAGAACAAGTCAAAGAGGCATATGATACTCTAGCCAGATCAGTTAAAATGATTAAAAAGGAAAGTGTCGAAAATGATAAGGCAACAAAACTGGCAAAAGCAACACTTTTTGATAAACAAGTGGAAGTCAATTTTCATATTGACACAATCGCATCATTAAAGAAAGAATTGGAATTGACTAAAATTGAAAATGAGCGAATTGATAAGAAATTAATGAGTTATGTTGCATCGTCCTATGTTCTTGAACAAATTGTTCCACAACAGCCCAATGCTGCACCGGTCTTTAACAGTGTTCCACCCCCAATGTGGAATCATTATACTCAAAAGTATCCAGATGGGGTGGAATCTGCATTGAATCTCAAGTTGAAAACAATTGAGGATGAATTGCCAGAGAGCATTGATGTTACATTCTCTGCATCCGACACATACAACGAGTCACAGGTCATCAAGACTGTTGTTGATCAGGTGTTAGATGAAGAGAGTGATAACTCTGAGGTTGAAATCTTAAAATCTCATTCTAAGAAGTCTGTTACTGATTCTGAAGACGAGGGTAACTTTTTAGATTGTTTCATACCGAAATCAGACAAGAGTACGAGTGATGATCCGATTATGGTGGTTTATGTCACACCCAGTCTTTTGCGGAAGCGTATGATGTGTGACTAGCTTGTTATCATTGCATTCAATCATAATAAACAACTACATGATCAAAACGATGTTCATCCATTCATGAAAATTTAAGTATTACAAACACTTGTTATTTAAGTTTTCCAAAACACGACCTTTGACCAGGTTACAATTCAACAAAAGTGGATGACATCTAAACTTGTAGTCTACTTCTAGTTACAACACTTGCGCCCAAGATCCATCCTGTCACCTGAAATACATGTAATTTTGGAAAACATCAACATAAAGTTGAGCGAGTTCATGCGTTTTTGTATTTCACATTTGTATACTTTGTATGAAAACATAGTGTGCGTCATGTATAATTCAAGTTTTTCTTGAGTACCCCACGTACTCAGGTATAATTCCCGTTTTCTTGAGTACCCCACGTACTCAAGTATCATTTAGTTTTCTTGAGTACCCCACGTATTAAATGATTGTTTGTACAAGGACATTAAGGCACGTGAGGACATAAGGAGCATTAGTATATTCTCCTTCAAGGCATGTGAGGACATAGGGAGCATTAGTATATTCTCCTTCAAGGCATGTGAGGACATAGGGAGCATTAGTATTTTCTCCTTTAACTGTGTCGATTACCCTCGACTGTGTCGATTAACCTCGACTGTGTCAATTTCCCTTGACTGTGTCGATTTCCCTCGACTGTGTCGATTAACCTCGACTGTGTCGATTTCCCTCGACTGGGACACCGAAGCACTCATGAGGTCACATAAGGACCATGAGTGGGGCTCGACCGTACCCGTTAGATCTAACCCTCGTCCCTAATTAAGTTTTAATGGCATCTCAATATCTAGTCTATGCTCACATGATCTAGTATTTTCTAGGCATTTCTTAAAGCTCATCATATTGCACTCACCACGAGTGCTTCTCGCATTCTTTTGTATTCTCAAATCATATTGCACTCGGTACTCGTTCACACCAAGAGTGCTTCTCGTATTTTTTTACCATTTGTAAAAATTGTAATATGTGTAACATGTATTTCACCCCCGAGAGTTATAAAACCAAAAACAGTTAAGGAAAAGGGGGAGCATGAACTCACAACTTTGCGTTCCTGCGTCGTAAACTTCACCGGATTTGCTTATCTAGCGTCGTGACCTATACGTGTTTTCTTAACGTTAGTCACTAGACTTGTATCGCACAAGTACAGTCACTATCTCTTGTGTACGTATTCTTGTGTTAAAAATAACTTATATTTTTAACTAAGTGTCTTACTTACATTATTTTCTCGAAAATAATTATAAGTTTCTTGTATTATGCACTTTGCACCCGAATTATGTATTTTGCCTAAGTATGGTGTATGTGTATTTTTGTGTTTTCACTTCTCATGAGGATTTAGTGTATTCTTACGTCCTAATACACTATCAAGTATAATACATACTACATACACTTAGCACAAAATATGGCGATCAATAAATATATATTTTTCCTCACAAATATACATACTTATATCCTTTCAGTTTAAATATACAAAATTGGACTGTTTTCGGGCGTTTTAATAAAATAGCTATCTTATTCCAAAAATTCCCAAATTTTTACAGAACGTCTTAAACGATCCAAAAATTACCGTGTAAAAATATCGGAGTCCAGTTTATTACCAATATTTTATAAGAATTTATTTTCCGGACTGCAATCAGATTTGTCGCTTTCTGATTGCAGTTTACGAAATAATTCATTAAAAATTCATCGTGAGTCCGATTTACGAAATTCTAGTGGGAGTATCATAAATACAACACTGACCAACTACAGTATAAATTTCATGATCAGAATCCACACAGAATATGAGTTATGACAGAAAACAGGACGCACATTTTCAGCAGCAAAAATGCAGCTCTAGCTGCTGTTACGAAAAAACACTTTAAAAATAGTAAACGGAGTCCAAAAATTATGATTCCGGTGCCATAAGAACCGTATTTCATAATACATGAACCTAGACTTCAGAAAATACATTTTTCGTTTCAGTTAGGTCCTGTTACAGCCAGTTTAAGTCGGCTGGAAAAGCGAATCAGCATGCTTTTTGTAGTATAAACGCCATTAAAAGGTATATTTACGATTACCATTCATCCTAATAATGACTTATCTCGTAACATAAGTTATTTACAGCAGCTTAACACTTAAATATTTCTGTTTTATCATGTTTCATCATCATTCTAACACTCCTTTATTATGTGTTAGATAATATTCAAGACTTTGTTTAAGTTCTTTAGACTTTCTTATCATATGATCACTACACAACTTTAACCACATAAACAACAAGTAAAACACAAGGATCTAAGTGCTTACCACTAGCTCAAGGATAGGGAAGTTCGAGTGAAGAAAACGAGTGGTTAATAGCAAATGAACAAGGTCCTTGACAATCCGTGAGTTCCACGCTTCGTGATTCACCTTGTAGCACCTTGTTGTACACTTGGAATGCTTGAAGATGGTTGAATGATGATGATGGTGGTGTGCCTTTGGTTCAGCCGAAACCAAAGAAAGGAAGAGAGAAGTTTGAGTGAGAGATTAAGATGAAGATGAATGAAGGAACATGATGGTCTTGTGGTTTATAAAGAAATCCCCCAACATCTCTATACCTAGAGGATAATGTGTTTCATGAAGGACTAACATATCTAATTAACAATTCAAAATAATCTAGGTGTGGGGTTCCAAGGTTGTAACCGGTTTTGAAGGGGGGGGGGGGGGGGGTATTTAGTTGGGATTCAACCAATTAGTTAAGTGTTAGTTTGTTTATTAGGGACTTTAAACAAGTTACTAGTATGTTATTTAATAGAACGGGTGTTAGGGTGTTCGGGTACCCTAACTGGCTCAGAAAAGGAAAAACAATGTCATTGACAATATTTTTATGTTTCGGGTAAAGTCCGGTTGTTCGGTTGGATACTGATCCGTTAAAGTGCTAAATAAGCATTTAAAGTGTCGTTACGTACCTTTTTGTAATATTTTCGATTCCCGTCACTTAGGGAAATATTCTGGATGATAAAACGACGTTTCTGCACAATATTTCATTGTCATAATGCTGATTATAGCTGAATTTAAATAAATTATGCGTTTAAAGTGCGTTTCGGGTGCTTTTTAGTGCGTAATTTAGCTTCCGGAATGCCTATATTAAAACCCTTGTATGCACTCTTGGGTTTTAATGAATTCTTGACGTTGGACCTACACCTAGGCTCCAATTCTAATGTCTGACTGCTTTTTGCAGTTCTGTTGACACGATGTGTCTTACCGGTGAGTTTACTAATATTTTTGACGCAACGCTATCATAACGTAATTCTTGTAGCATATATCATGCATGAATTCACTTGCATGGAATTCAGAAATTTATTTGTCTGGTAAGCCAGATCATGCACAGTCATTTAAGCACAAAATACTGTTCATTTCGTGTACGGAAAAGTGACGGTTGTCACAGTCTCCCCCCGTTAAAAGAATTTCGTCCCGAAATTCAAGCGATGCCATCGGTCGCAGGGGAGTTGTGAAACCAATATGGTCACTTAGATTCATGATTTGTCTTTATGTTCCCATGAAATCTCTGGGTCATGTCATGAATTCTATCGTACTCAAGTAAGTCGATCATGACTTTTCTGTGTCTTGTGGACTCTTGATCCATAAGCTCAACATGTTTCTATAGTATTGCGGACTCTTGGTCCAAAACCTCAACAGGTTTCTATAGCAATTCTTGTCGTTTGTCATTGGCGTGAATCTTATTTGTGGGAACTACGACTGTTCCTTAAGTCAGACTCCTTTAAAGACTAGACACATGAATGTGTCGCGATCACTACTGATCTTTTTCTGGAAGTTTTCATCTTGTGAACAATGGTTCTGATCCCTACACCGGGGATTCAACCTTTTCGTTTTCCAACTCACACTACGCCTTCTCTAGGCGAGGCTCTCATTTTAGTCATACTTCTTGTCTCATATTCTTACGATTTATGCCGCTCATCGGCGTAATCTTTCTGTATTCTGCGGGCTGTCCTGATATGGTCACATATCCGAACGATCTTGCCTCTAGTTTTCCTGGGCCAACTCGGGCCAGTGGATTGTTTATTCCCGGTCTCTGATCAGCACGACGGGGATCGATTTACTATGTTCCGTCTGAAGCTTCGCACGAAGTGGTACCATTGTAGGAAAACTCTACTAAGGGCAAGTGAGTGTTCCGACTTTTTATCGAAGTTTATCACACAAGCACGTATCGTGTTCATACAGTCTGCATCGTTCAGCAGCTCAGTTCATATTCGAGCTCTTACGATCATCGGTGTGCTGCAACCCTTGTGATCAGTAAAGATCGTGCAGCGTTTTCTTTCAGGTAATGAAGTCCAGTTTGCGGCGCGCAATTACTGTATCTATCTCAAGGTCTTTTCTCATGATTCCTTAATCAATGTGCCGCGTACGCAATGTTGTGGTCTCGTTGCATCGACGTACAATCGAGACTTTGTCGAGAGACGTCACATAATTGCAACTCTAGCTCCTTAGCTCTTGGTTGCAGGGTTGGCATGAATTTCGTTCTGATCCACCATGTATCTTCAGTTCTCCCTTCGCGAACTCGAAATCCGCTTTTCGTCATCATTGCACATAACTGTGCTTTCTCTAAGAGTTGTAAGGTAAATTGCAGCTGTTGCTCACGACCTTCCTTGGTCGTTGGCCATATAAGAATGTAGTCAATAAGTATATAACTTATCCAGGTATGGCTCACACATTCGATTCATGAGGTCCATGAATATTGTCGATGCATGTGTCAAGCCAAATGATACGACAAGGATCTCGTAATGCTCGAAGCAAGTCCTAAAGGTCGTTTTAGGGATATTTCCTCTTGTATTCACAGTGGAGGACCTCTTGTCCTCAAGTTGATCTTTGAGTGGTAACTGGAACCTTACGATTGGCTCATTTGTGTCATCAGTCCTTGGCAAAGGATTCTGATTCTCAATTTTTTTGAAGTTTATGTAAAGTGGAGACTACCAACTTTCTCCTTGTTTCCTTAACTAAGGATGTTATGTCCTTAATTTCCTCTGTCTAGCAGCTCTTGCAGTTATATCAGAGGTTCATGCTTCGCTGGTGAAGCTAGTCGGTATGGCGTCATTCGTCCCTGGTGCTGCTCCTGGCACGCGATTTATCCTGAACTCCTCTCGTCGCTACGGAGAGGCGTTCCTGGCAAGTCTTCCGAAAAGGCTACTGGGACTTCTTCCGTTACGGGGATGTTCTCAGGCTCTGCAGTCTACTCGGAGGCGTTTCTATACCTCTTCGACCAATGAGGGATGTCGTAGATCTGCCGCCTTGTGGGGTCTAGCATCCTTGCACCTATTGCAGGAAAGTTGGGTTTCATCATCCGCAAGAGGGATGCGTCTGATTTTCTCATATCGAACGACTTCAGCTGTATACTTGGATTTCTGATCCATGCTGACTATCATATTATGACTTCGCGAGTCAATGGTAACAGAAGGTTCCAGCCTTCTGAGTCCCTAAATACAATCCTTAATTGCTTCGACTGTGTAAACTAGCCTCCTATATGCCCATTTCTAAAGAATACGGGGCGTCTATTTTACTCGAAACTAGGCCAAGCAGTTTCTTAAGTTTTATGCATGTAAGGTTAAAGTTGATGCCAGCATTAATTAAAAGTAGATGCATTAGGTTGGGTAATAGGGAACGTACCCATAACCGCATCTGGATCCTGGCGTGCTTCACGAGTTTCAATCGTGAAAACCCTTCCTTGTTTGTTTCTTCTTAGGGCAATCTTTCCTAAAGTGCCCTGCTTCACCACATTTGTAGCAACCTGGTATTCTCTTATTTCTTCCATCTGGGTCCTTCGCCCAACAGGCAACCTTGCTGTGCCCTTCTTTTCCACACTTTCCGCACTTAGGCCTCGGACATCGACCTTCATGGTGAAAATTGCATTCTCCGCACTTCGGTTTAGTCCCCAAGTATATTCTACCACCGGCCTTATTAGTGGCTCCATCAATTTTCCTGTCATGCGGCGGTTTCACCTTCTTTCTTTTGTTTGTTTTAGAGTTTCCGTAGCTGACTCGTGTGCCCACCTTTAGGTTCGAAGACTTCCTTTTCTTATTGCCTGATGACTCCACATGAGTCTCTTTCTTGTTATCCTCAGATTCTGAAAATTTTCCCGCACGTAGAGCTTCTTCAGTAAGAGCGACACTCATATCGATAGCCTCTGCAATGGTTGAGGGCTTTGAGGTAGTAACCATGCTCCTGATCTGAGGTGCAAGTCCCCAAATGAATCGTTCAACCCTTTTGAATTCCGGTTTGACTAAGTAGGGGACGACCCTAGACAAGTCGTGAAATCGTTGGACGTATTCAGGAATCTTCGGTCCGTCCATTTTCAAGTTCCAGAACTCCACCTCAAGCTTCTGGATTTCAGCCCTAGAACAGTATTTTTTTTCCATCATTTCCGTGAGCTCGTCCCAGCTTAGTGCATAAGCAGCATCCGCACCAAGGGTTTGAACCTGAAGGTTCCACCAGGAGAGTGCGCCATCTACGAATAACCCTGAGATATAAGTAACACTCTGTCGGGGCGAACAGTTACTCATTCTTAGAATGGAGTCAGTCTTTTCTGCCCAACGAACAAATGCAACGGCACTTCCTGTGCCATCAAAATTCAATGGCTTGCAGTCCAGGAATTGTTTATAGGTGCAGCCAGTTGGAGGGTTATTTTCAGTAGTTCCATCGCTGTGCTTAGAGTGGAGGGCTTCATGTCGCGCAATTGCCTGTAAGATGCGTTCTTGCAGCTCGGCTTCTGTTCTTGGCAGCGTACTGGTGTTTGTGTCTCGCCTGGGCGGCATTCTCTGCTGTCAACATGGTATGAAGTAGGTTAGACAATATTCCACAATTGTCTTAGCACCATAAGCCATCAAGTAATCACCCAATTTCACGTGCATATATAATCAGTGTATAAGCGAGGAAACAGTTATTGAGCCTTCACATAGGCTTGCCAACTTGGCTTATTGTTTGAAATGAACTCGAGGCTACATCGCCTTGGTCATTCAAGTTTCAGTTATTTCCTGCTACATTGGTTTTCTTAGGTCTTTAGCTTTACTGGTGCGTATATTTCCCTTTTGATGGGGTTGTTTGTGTAGAGGTGATAGGGAGTGTATCGTCGCTGATTCTTCCTGAATGTCATTCCACCTCTCTTGCTTAAACATCGTTTTCTCAAACGTCTTGTATGCAGGTAGAAGTGTCAGTCACGAAGTAGGCTAAGGCAGGCTTCCTACTTTCTAACGTGCTAAAGAACTGATCTATGTGTTGTTCTACCAGATGAAGGTGAGGACACCTATAGATTAATTTTGTGTGGTTTTCATTAGCTCGACCCGCAGAGTCCACCAGGGTTTCTGTGCACTACAAGTCGTTATTACGTGGGCCCCCGTAATAATAAATTGTCTTGCACAGTTACCCCAATTTCCTCTCGTTCAAGCAGATGATCAATCAAGGAGGGGACACTACTGTCCTTATACCTCTTGTCATGGAAAGGACCTTTGCGATGGTCCACGCGTTAACATTCGTTATCGTTACGCGCGTATAGGCACGATGATTAGATGGAATAGGAATAGAGAGAATTCCTAGTAGTTGGAGGGGCACCTTCGAGATGAATACTTCATCTTCCTTTTCTGGTCAAGTATGTCGTCAAACTTGCTTCACATGAGCCGCAGGGATCTCATCCCGTTGATTGAGAATTCGTTCAAGGTTGCCGCCTCTGCCTCGTCATCATCGCCGTAGTCTGGCATCTTCACGTTCGAGAGGGAAGAGCAGCCATCTCCTACGGAAGTAAGCTCAACATCTTGTTTGGTAATCACTCCCAGCCATGAGCTTTGCAAAGGATGCGAGGTCGGTAGCTTCATCGTGCGAGTTACGTATAGTAATAGGATTCGGAGTCGAAAGTATCTCGTTCACGTCAATAATCATTCCGTACACTTATTTGAATGTATGTATATCAATAACATATGTGCTACTTAGCATAATCAAGCAATTTAATGCATTATATCACGTATAACTCTCGTTTTTGGGGGGTCGTTTTGTTTTTGGCAAGTCTAACTCGTGTAGACTATGCTTTGGTTGGCACCTAATTGTAAGGGTATTCCTCACTAATGTCCTTGCCTTGTCTCTTTTTGAAAAGTGTTTGACTCGTGGATCTTGGCGCTTTCGTGAATGCAATGAAAACCTTTTTGTAAAATGTTTTTGTGAGAGAACTTTAGTGATTGTAGTCTAGACTCGAGAAAGAATCCTAGTTCACTACAATCGAAGCTCTGATACCAAACTGTCACACCCAGTCTTTTGCGGAAGCGTATGATGTGTGACTAGCTTGTTATCATTGCATTCAATCATAATAAACAACTACATGATCAAAACGATGTTCATCCATTCATGAAAATTTAAGTATTACAAACACTTGTTATTTAAGTTTTCCAAAACACGACCTTTGACCAGGTTACAATTCAACAAAAGTGGATGACATCTAAACTTGTAGTCTACTTCTAGTTACAACACTTGCGCCCAAGATCCATCATGTCACCTGAAATACATGTAATTTTGGAAAACATCAACATAAAGTTGAGCGAGTTCATGCGTTTTTGTATTTCACGTTTGTATACTTTGTATGAAAACATAGTGTGTGTCATGTATAATTCAAGTTTTTCTTGAGTACCCCACGTACTCAGGTATAATTCCCGTTTTCTTGAGTACCCCACGTACTCAAGTATCATTTAGTTTTCTTGAGTACCCCACGTATTAAATGATTGTTTGTACAAGGACATTAAGGCACGTGAGGACATAAGGAGCATTAGTATATTCTCCTTCAAGGCAGGTGAGGACATAGGGAGCATTAGTATATTCTCCTTCAAGGCATGTGAGGACATAGGGAGCATTAGTATTTTCTCCTTTAACTGTGTCGATTACCCTCGACTGTGTCGATTAACCTCGACTGTGTCGATTTCCCTTGACTGTGTCGATTTCCCTCGACTGTGTCGATTAACCTCGACTGTGTCGATTTCCCTCGACTGGGACACCGAAGCACTCATGAGGTCACATAAGGACCATGAGTGGGGCTCGACCGTACCCGTTAGATCTAACCCTCGTCCCTAATTAAGTTTTAATGGCATCTCAATATCTAGTCTATGCTCACATGATCTAGTATTTTCTAGGCATTTCTTAAAGCTCATCATATTGCACTCACCACGAGTGCTTCTCGCATTCTTTTGTATTCTCAAATCATATTGCACTCGGTACTCGTTCTCACCAAGAGTGCTTCTCGTATTTTTTTACCATTTGTAAAAATTGTAATATGTGTAACATGTATTTCACCCCCGAGAGTTATAAAACCAAAAACAGTTAAGGAAAAGGGGGAGCATGAACTCACAACTTTGCGTTCCTGCGTCGTAAACTTCACCGGATTTGCTTATCTAGCGTCGTGACCTATACGTGTTTTCTTAACGTTAGTCACTAGACTTGTATCGCACAAGTACAGTCACTATCTCTTGTGTACGTATTCTTGTGTTAAAAATAACTTATATTTTTAACTAAGTGTCTTACTTACATTATTTTCTCGAAAATAATTATAAGTTTCTTGTATTATGCACTTTGCACCCGAATTATTTATTTTGCCTATGTATGGTGTATGTGTATTTTTGTGTTTTCACTTCTCATGAGGATTTAGTGTATTCTTACGTCCTAATACACTATCAAGTATAATACATACTACATACACTTAGCACAAAATATGGCGATCAATAAATATATATTTTTCCTCACAAATATACATACTTATATCCTTTCAGTTTAAATATACAAAATTGGACTGTTTTCGGGCGTTTTAATAAAATAGCTATCTTATTCCAAAAATTCCCAAATTTTTACAGAACGTCTTAAACGATCCAAAAATTACCGTGTAAAAATATCGGAGTCCAGTTTATTACCAATATTTTATAAGAATTTATTTTCCGGACTGCAATCAGATTTGTCGCTTTCTGATTGTAGTTTACGAAATAATTCATTAAAAATTCATCGTGAGTCCGATTTACGAAATTCTAGTGGGAGTATCATAAATACAACACTGACCAACTACAGTATAAATTTCATGATCAGAATCCACACAGAATACGAGTTATGACAGAAAACAGGACGCACATTTTCAGCAGCAAAAATGCAGCTCTAGCTGCTGTTACGAAAAGACACTTTAAAAATAGTAAACGGAGTCCAAAAATTATGATTCCGGTGCCATAAGAACCGTATTTCATAATACATGAACCTAGACTTCAGAAAATACATTTTTCATTTCAGTTAGGTCCTGTTACAGCCAGTTTAAGTCGGCTGGAAAAGCGAATCAGCATGCTTTTTGTAGTATAAACGCCATTAAAAGGTATATTTACGATTACCATTCATCCTAATAATGACTTATCTCGTAACATAAGTTATTCACAGCAGCTTAACACTTAAATATTTCAGTTTTAACATGTTTCATCATCATTCTAACACTCCTTTATTATGTGTTAGATAATATTCAAGACTTTGTTTAAGTTCTTTAGACTTTCTTATCATATGATCACTACACAACTTTAACCACATAAACAACAAGTAAAACATAAGGATCTAAGTGCTTACCACTAGCTCAAGGCTAGGGAAGTTCGAGTGAAGAAAACGAGTGGTTAATAGCAAATGAACAAGGTCCTTAACAATCCATGAGTTCCACGCTTCGTGATTCACCTTGTAGCACCTTGTTGTACACTTGGAATTCTTGAAGATGGTTGAATGATGATGATGGTGGTGTGCCTTTGGTTCAGCCGAAACCAAAGAAAGGAAGAGAGAAGTTTGAGTGAGAGATTAAGATGAAGATGAATGAAGGAACATGATGGTCTTGTGGTTTATAAAGAAATCCCCCAACATCTCTATACCTAGAGGATAATGTGTTTCATGAAGGACTAACATATCTAATTAACAATTCAAAATAATCTAGGTGTGGGGTTCCAAGGTTGTAACCGGTTTTGAAGGGGGGGGGGGGTATTTAGTTGGGATTCAACCAATTAGTTAAGTGTTAGTTTGTTTATTAGGGACTTTAAACAAGTTACTAGTATGTTATTTAATAGAACGGGTGTTAGGGTGTTCGGGTACCCTAACTGGCTCAGAAAAGGAAAAACAATGTCATTGACAATATTTTTATGTTTCGGGTAAAGTCCGGTTGTTCGGTTGGATACTGATCCGTTAAAGTGCTAAATAAGCATTTAAAGTGTCGTTAAGTACCTTTTTGTAATATTTTCGATTCCCGTCACTTAGGGAAATATTCTGGATGATAAAACGACATTTCTGCACAATATTTCATTGTCATAATGCTGATTATAGCTGAATTTAAATAAATTATGCGTTTAAAGTGCGTTTCGGGTGCTTTTTAGTGCGTAATTTAGCTTCCGGAATGCCTATATTAAAACCCTTGTATGCACTCTTGGGTTTTAATGCATTCTTGACGTTGGACCTACACCTAGGCTCCAATTCTAATGTCTGACTGCTTTTTGCAGTTCTGTTGACACGATGTGTCTTACCGGTGAGTTTACTAATATTTTTGACGCAACGCTATCATAACGTAATTCTTGTAGCATATATCATGCATGAATTCACTTGCATGGAATTCAGAAATTTATTTGTCTGGTAAGCCAGATCATGCACAGTCATTTAAGCACAAAATACTGTTCATTTCGTGTACGGAATGTACGGAAAAGTGACGGTTGTCACAGTTTACACTATGATTGGGACAGACAAGCTTTATTCTGATTTCGAGTATCCGCTTCAGAATGCAAAGATTGAAAATGTTGAGAAGGTCTTCAAATTGGTTGAAATTGACATTGATGTGGTAAACAACAAAGAATTCTTTTCGAAACCTAAAAAGTCATTTGCTATGACACATTCAAACAACTCGGGCAAAAAGGAGTGGGAAGGGAATGGTAACAAGAAAAATGGTAACAACTTTAAAAACAAAGGAATTGGTTTTGAGAAAAAAATGGCTAAGAAGGTTGTCAAGCCAAAGGATAAATTGAATGATATTTTTGTTGTTGGACCAAGTGTGGATGATGAGAAGGAATACATTTTTAGCCAAAAAGCCATTGACGATTTCAATGCGGCAAAGAAACTGAAAGAAGAGTCGTTCAAGTCAACTTTTGTCGAGTATGACAAAAGAGTTTGCTATCGCTGCAATAAAATCGGACACATGGCAAAACAATGCAAGAAAGTTTTTGAAAAACCTGTTGTTCAAAAACCTCGACCTAAGTCACCGGTTGACAAAAAGGGTAAAAAACCAATGGTTTCACAAATCCGCATTTTGAAGAGGGGTGAATCGTTGAAGTCGGAAGATAAGCCGAAATCGACATTTGAGATTGGCGAATCTTCAAAGTCTCAAAAGACTTCAAAGTTTTATCCGAAATCGAAAGTTTTTGAAAATCAGTCATGGATTGTGAAATCAAAACCAACTGTCGATGAGAAAAAGATGGAAAACATTTTTGAAAATGAAACAAAGGTTTTGAAAGATGATGGTACAAAGTTTGAATTTGAACTTGATAAGTTTCTTGCAGAGTTTCCTCCGATTAAAAATGAAGTAAAACCGAAAATTAAAATTGATGTTCCGAATGTCACGTTTAACTTTCCTAAGACTGATGAAAAGTGTGATGTAGTGTTTGGTAGTGTTCCACAAGTTAAGAAGTCATGGACTTCATTGTTTAAATGAATTGCTATAATGTTTGCAGGGGCTGTCCAGGTCGTATATCTCAAAGTGGATAATGGACAGCGGAGCCTCAAGACACATGACGGGGATGCTGGCACTGCTTTATGACGTAAAATCAATCAAAGGATGTTACGTGGGTTTTGCAGGAAACCAGGGTGGCAGGATTGTGGGCCAAGGAACACTGACAAATGGGGTTATTTCATTTGAGAAAGTGAATTACATCATTGAATTAGAAAATAACTTGCTTAGTATTTCTCAAATCTGTGATAAATTGTTTACTGTACATTTCACGAAAAATGAATGCTTAGTTTTAAAACCTCGGTTTGAAATCCCTGATGATATGGTGCTGTTGCGCGCTCCACGGGAAAACGACTTGTATATTCTTGATATGAGTGTTGCAACACCAACAAATCATTAAAAACAATGTTTTGTGTCAAAATCTAAAGCTACAGAAAAAGAGTCTATTATGTGGCATCGAAAGATGGGCCATATTCATATTCGGAAAATGAATTTTCTAGTGCAAAATGATTTAGTCGAAGGTGTGAATTTAAAGAATTTTCATTTGAATGATGATTGTGTAGCTTGCAAGAAAGGAAAGCAGACCAGAAAATCTCACCCACAAAAGTTGCTGAATTCAATCAGAGTACCACTTGAGAGACTCCACATGGATCTCTTTGGGCCAGTGAATGTGCAGAGTATCAGTGGAGATTTATATTGCCTGGTGGTAACTGATGATTTCACTAGATTCTCCTGGGTGGTGTGCTTGGAAAGAAAGGATCAAACATTTGAGTCTTTAATGATCTTATTCAAGAAAATGGAAACATTATATAAGGTGTCGATCCGAAGAATTCGAAGTGATAATGGGAAGGAGTTCAAGAATAACCGCATGCTAGAGTTCTGTAACGAGAAGGGAATTCTTCATGAATTCAGTGCACCATACACTCCACAACAAAATGGTGTAGCTGAAAGAAAGAACCGTACTCTAATTGAAACTGCTCGAACCATGTTGGCCGATTCAAAACTACCGATCTATTTTTGGAGTGAAGCTGTGGCAGCGGCATGCTATACCTTGAATCGAGTGCTTACTGTGAAGAAATACAAAAAGACGTGCTTTGAACTTCTTCACAGATATAAGCCCAATCTAAAGTTTCTAGAGCCATTCGGATCACCATGTACCTTCATAGATCAAGATGGAAAGTTTGGCGCGAAGAGTAATGAAGGTTTCTTTGTGGGATACGGCGAGTCCCTTAAAAAGAGTGTTCGTTCCATGCTTGAAGAAGGTAATTGAAGTTCATCATGTGGATTGTCAGAAACACACGGCGTCACCTCAACTTCCCGGAAACAGATTGTTGTTCGATTATGATAAACTATGGGAGTCGTTCCAACTACCTACGGAGCCGAGTGAAGAGGAACTTATTTACTTGTACCAACAACAGCAATCATCTTTTCAAGATCAGGTGCCTAGACCGTTGGTGGTTTCTCAACCAGATGTGGATACAAACGCTCCTACAACTGGTGCAAATGATCACGAGGCAGGTCCGAGTGGAACAGCTCATGACGACCCAGTAGAACCAGCTCCTTCATTTGATCAGTCCGATGACTCAGATTCGGAGAACGCTCCGATATTTGATGAGGATCCAAATGTTGCATCAACTGAAGCTGAGGATCACACCGGTGATCTAGATATCTCGTTTCAGCAATCGGAAGTTGTTGTGCCTGACACCATCATGCCACGAACATTATCTTACCATCCTTCAGATCAGATTATAGGAGACCTTCAAAGTGGTGTCAAAACGAGAGATCAAATTAACCGTGCACTTACATGTTTTTATTCATCAATTGCTCCTTTACAAGAGGAATTCTCACTGAAATGTTTTATTTCGCAGATCGAGCCCAGAACGTATAAAGAAACATTGACTGAAGATAGCTGGGTGAATGCAATGCAGGAGGAGCTGCTACAATTCGAGAAGTTGGGAGTGTGGAGACTAGTAGACTTCCCTGAGAATAAAAAATTGATTAAAACGAAGTGGGTTTTCAAATGTAAGAGAGACGATAGAGGATTCGTGGTCCAGAACAAAGCACGATTAGTGGTACAAGGCTTCAGTCAGCTAGAAGGAATCGATTATGATGAGGTGTACGCACCCGTTGCTCGACTGGAAGCTATTCGGATTTTTCTGGCATTTGCATCATGGAAAAATTTCAAAGTGTACCAGCTGGATGTTAAATCTGCCTTCCTGTACGGAAAGATTAAAGAAGAGGTGTGTGTGGGACAACCACCGGGGTTCACTGATCCACAACACAAGAACAAGGTCTATCTGCTGGATAAGGCGCTCTACGGTTTACACCAGGCCCCGAGAGCCTGGTATGAGACGCTTTCCCAACATCTTTTGGACAACGGGTTCATTAGAGGGACAGTGGATAACACATTGTTCACAAAGGAAGTTGCAGGCCATCTCCTAATTGTACAGATCTATGTTGACGATATCATTTTTGGTTCGACCAACGACGACTTGTGTAAAGAATTTGAGTTGGTGATGAAAAAGAAATTCGAAATGAGTTTGATGGGGGAGATGAAGTTCTTCCTCGGGCTGCAGGTGGAACAGATGCCCGATGGAATCTTTATTCACCAAACAAAGTATGTGAAGGACGTGCTTGAAAAGTTTGATATGGCTCAATGCAGTCCAGCAGCAACCCCCCTTGCACAGAATCACGGTATTTGTCCTGATGAGAGTGGCGTCAAGGTGGAGGAGACATTGTACCGGTCAATCATAGGATCCTTAATGTATCTCACTGCTTCCAGACCGGACATCATGTACCCGACATGCCTCTGCACCAGATATCAGTCGAGCCCTAAGCAGTCACACCTGACGATTGTCAAAAGAATATTACGGTATTTGAAAGGCTGCCCAAGCATCGGCTTGTGGTATCCTCGCTCGGGTGACTTTTCTCTAACAGGTTTTGCTGATTCTGACTTTGGAAGTTGCAAGCAGAACGCTAAGTCCACCACTGCTGGGTGTCAGTTCTTTGGAACTCGACTCGTTACCTGGCAGTGCAAGAAACAAACCTCTGTGGCGCTTTCTACTTGTGAGGCTGAATACGTTTCAGCCTCCAGCTGCTGTTCTCAGATCCTTTGGATCCAGCAGCAAATGCGTGACTTTGGTTTGCAATTCTTGGATACACCGATTTTTGTGGACAATGAAGCAGCCATAAATATAACTAAAAACCTGGTTCACCATTCTAAAACTAAACATATAGAGATCCGTCATCACTTCATCCGTGATGGTCACGAGAAGAAGTTGATACGTATTGAACATATACACACCGATGATCAGAAGGCTGATTTCTATACAAAACCGTTTGATAAAAAGAGATTTTATTATCTTTTAAAATTAAATGGGATGAAAAATCTGCGTTCTGGGAGGGTCGAAGAATGTGAAGCCGAGGAGGGCGGCGATCTGATGTGAACTACGTCGTGTTGTCAACTTTGTTTGTACAGTTTGTTTTCTGCTTTTCGATAAAAACAAAAACACAAAAAATATGTTTTTCTTTTTAGGGGGAGAAAGTTTGCAGAAAAATACAAAAACATGATAAAATTACAAAAACCAAAAACATTTGAAAAAGTAAAAATGAGTTTGTGTAAAAAAGGGAAATGATAGTACATCAGCTAAACAGGTGAAGTACGCTAAAGAAATGTAATGTAAAAATGTGTTAAGTAGTCTTGTAAATGATATGCCGATAGGTTTTTACACATTTAGTAGATATGTTCGGGATATAAACATAAAACTACTTACTTTTATGTGGGGAACATCTCTCAGATATATGGGTAACCCCCGAAATCTCGTTTGAAAGATTCCTTTTTCTGATACACTAGGTCTTTATGCTACTCAGTGATATCTGGGGTATTATTCCGGGACTTCTGCTGAACGGTAGTTCTAACCTAGTCCCCGAATAATACTTTCTGCAAATGCTTGAAACATAGCATCACCCTCAGCACCAATGATAAGACAATAAAATTGCTTAGCAATGGTGTTGTAAAAAAGATCCTCTAAAGGGGACACACCCAAAAAGTTGAGTCATGATCTCTCTGCTGAACGGTAGTTCTGACCTGAGCTCTCATGATTCTTCATAATTTATTAACCCCTTACAGATATCATTTGAGATATACTTACCTGTAAGACTGAATATTGGGATCTGGATACGGGAGTATATTCAAGAGGTGGGACACACATAGAAGTTTAAGTCTTTAAAACACTAAATCTTTATCTTGAACAGTTTGAACTTTGTGTGAAAATTTAAAGTGGACTAGTATATCGACAATCATTGCAAACTGTTTAATGCTTAAAATGAAATCTAAGCTTAACGGTACTTGTATCTCGTTGGCAGCTGATATGATCCCTTAACACGCTCACAAAAAGATTGTGTGTACATATTTCTGCTTATCTGTTTCTAAAATCCAAAAAGATTTTATTTTTCATCTTTACTTTCGACAACAGACGTTAGGGAACTGATGATCAAAGTCTTGTGCAGAACATGTCTGTTTCATGAGGTTTGGGTAAGCAGGATATTCTGGAAAGTAACTGGTACATGTTTGACAGTTTGAAAAAGTGTTTGAAAATTCAAAGAGTTTAACAGTTCATTAATTTGAATTGTTTTTCAGTTTCAAAAGTCAGCATACTTCATAATCTGGTCAACCAAGGTCATTAAGTTGGACTTGGTAGGCTAAGCAGTTGACCAAGGTCATTAACTTGGACTTGGTTGACTGAGTGTGTCGGTAAAATTTAGAAAAATTCAAAAAGTAAAATTTTTAAGTGCCTGTTAGCTTGAAATCACTCTGGTCGCTTACTCTGGTCGCTTCAAAAGGTTCTGCTCGCTTGAGTGATTGACAGCTTGAAATTGCATGTACATTTTCAAGCGAACAGGCTGTAGCTATAAATAGGACAGGCTGATCGCTTGAAATGGTCATTGTTTCCTTGCTCGCTTCAAGACTGACCTCTGGCGATTTCAAGCGACCATTCAAAATTCAACGTTTTTGTGCCGTTACTCTGCCCAAATTCACCTAAATCTTGTGTTTTTAGTTGGTTTACTCAACTACAAACATGGTGAATCCATCAAAATTGAAATTCAATGGACAACACAATGTTTGCTGTGAACTTAATGAAGCAATATCCAAAGCTGTCGGAATTTAGAAGCATACTGGAGTTTATGAGAAGAGTGCCTATACAGAAAGCTTTGACAGACAAACGTTTGGTTTTTGAATCCCACATTAAGCGCTTCTGGAAACATGCAACGTATGATGAAGATGGAAAAGTAATCAGTTCGTTGGTCAAAGTTAATGATGAAAAGAAAACAATTCTTATCTCAGAAGCTTATGTGCATGAAATATTGAATTTTCCGGACGATGTGAACTCTCCAACAAAATTTCCGGAAAGAATGGTGAAAGGTTGTATGTTGAGAATGGGTTACACAGGAGCGTTGAATAGTGGAAATTATCTAAAGTCGAAATTTACAAAGCCTTTCAAGTTTCTAATTCATTGTGTATTACAAGCTTTAAGTCATCAGAAAGGAAGTTATGCTGAAATGCGTGACTATCACATGAATATGGTTGTTGCTCTAGTGCTGAACAAAAAATACAATTTTTCACATGTTGTATTTCATTATTTAGTTGATGAAGTGACGTCAAAGAGAAAGACTTGGTTATATCCAAGATTCATTCAGATGATGATCGATCATGCTTATCCAGAAATTGTTCGAGATGTAGACAACGATTTGATGGTTCTCTCCCACATGGATAATGATTCAGTGAAGGCATTAATACGATATCATTCAAATCATCCTGAGCTGAAAGGTCAAGTTGAATTCTTTGGTGCTATAAAAGACAGAAATTATCAGGATCCAGATCCGGTTAATCACCAAAACTGGAGAAATGAAGAAGAAATGAAGGAAGCTAGTTGTGCTAATGAGTTAGAAGTTCTTCAAGAATTCAAGACAACTCGTAATGAATGGTTTATGAAGGAACAAAAGAAGAGGATCAGGAAGGCAACTCCAAAAGTGCAAATAGGAGAAGAATCCTCGTCTCAACCTAAGAAGAAACAAAAGAAAACTCCTAAAACGTTGCTGATTGATGAATCTGATGTAGAAGCAGAGGTTGAGAAAGAAGTAGAGGTTGAGAAAGAAGCAGAGGTTGAGAAAGAAGCTGAAGCTGAGACTGTAGCTGAAGCTAATGAGAAAGAACAAGTTGCTGAAGGTGCTCAAAGTGATGACGTTGACAAAGATACTACTTCTTCTGATGAAGATAATGATGAAACTGAACGTTACAAGATTGTAGTGTCTGCAGCAAAAGAAGAAGAGAAGTAGAAAAGATGATGATGAGCCGTACGTGCCTTCGCAAGAAGAGGTTGCATCTCAAACTAGCTCAAAAGGTATAAAGAAAGGAGTTGTGAGAAAGCTTGTGCAAACTCCGAAGAAACCAAAGAAGGTTAAGATCTTAATGGGCCAGAAACCTATTCAAGAAGTCAGTAAACCACCATCACCACCACCTGAACCTATACCACATCAATCACCTATTCAATCACCACCTCATCAATTATCTCCAAAACAACCAACTCCACCAAAACAACCCACACCACAAATCCATCAATTATCTCCATTACATTTATCACCACCTCATCAAGAACAACCTATTACTTCTTCACAACGAATCTTCCAAACACCACCAATCTCACAACCTATCATCCAAACAACACCTGGTTCTTCGGGGTCCAAAAGTTTTCCACCTATTCCTCAGAACATGAGTATTGGACTTGATGATATTGGAGACTTAGATTTTGTGAACAATGTTCAGTTGAAGAATGTGGAAGATAAAGTTGAAGCAGTTATGGCTGAGAACAAGAGGTTGGTAAAGAGTGTAAAGTCTGCGGAAGCTCAAAATTCTACTTTATTGAAGAAGATTAAAGCTGATGAAGCAGAAATAGATGTGATGAAAGTTCATATTTCTGAATTGTTGGAAGAAAAAAAACGCAGAGATGATCAGCTTAAGTATTATTAGTTAAAGAACAAGGAGCTTGAAGCTGTGAAAGCTCAGAAAGAGCATGAGTTATATATGATTAACAAAGTTTTGGAAAGTATGCTTGGTAAGCCAGTGGAGCAAAAGTTTGATGAGGTTATGCGTGAAGAAGTTAGAGCTGAGAAACAAGTTGCTATTGATGCAGAAATGAAAAGGAAAGGTAAAGAACCTGAAGGTTTTTCAGAAGAAAGGGCGATTGTGTTATCAACTGCTCCTGAACAATATTATGAACAGCCTGTTCCTCTATCTTCTGTTGCTGTTGTAGTTGAAGAAGATGTCTTGCTAGAAGGTGTTCATAACGTTGAAGAAGATGATGAAGAAGATGATGATGAAGAGGATGATGATGATGATGATGAGAAAGTGTTTTCTGCAAATAGTTCAAGTAATGATGATGATGATGATCAAAGTGCATCTGGTTTTATAATTTCTGAAAGATCTAAAGAAAAAACTGCGGATGATCTGATGAATGATGCAGTAAATGAAGAAACAGATGATGTAACTGGAAAGGGGGAGACTGTTGGTGATCAAAGTGTTGATACTGTTGAAAAGCTGATCTTGCGCATCGAACCTGAAGTTGAAGAGGGGGAGATTAGACATACTTACACGTTAGATGAAGTTTTAAAGATGTTCAATGTGAAAGAAAATGAAGTTCAGTCTGATCTTGTAGAAGAGTTAAATGCATTTGATGTGAATCAAAAAGTTGAATATCAGTATAAGTATGTGGAAGATGCAGATCTCTATGATCGTGTTGAAGTAGAAGACTGCACTGATGAAGAAAATGTTAATGTTGATACTTCAGATTTTCCAACATTGATGGAATTCTTTACTGAAGAAAATAGAGATGAACTTAGAAGGAAAGTTGATGAGATACTTAAAGACAAAAACTTTGACGGGAATACCAAAGATCCACTGAAGGAAGAGCGTAAAAAGTGGTTCAAGGAAAGCAATGTACGCAAGTTCAAACGTCCGTTGAAGTTTTATCAAAGAGATAGAAGTATTTCGATGGGTGATATCATTAGTTGGGGTTTTCTACCTCAAGTTAATGCATATGCGATCAGGAGAGAGTGTGGTGTTCAGTACTTTGAAAAGTTATATGATGTTATGTCACTTCCATGGTGGGATGTGGACGAATTATCTCAAGTACGAACTCTGGGGTATCCTGTTAGAAAGAATGATCTTGCAGTATGGGGAATGATAAGGTTTGAGGCTTTGAGAGAGTTCAGGCATTGGCAACCGCATTATCCAAAGAAGGATAGAAGAATCAATCCTGAAACTGGTAACGAAGAAACAATCTTGAATATAAAGAAGCCACGAACCATGAAGATCATACCAGTACCAAAGATGGAGCAAGATTTTTATAAAGGTTTTCTGGGTTGGGTGTATAGCTGCATATCAACTGAGGCAGTGATTACTTACCGAGCAGGGAATGAAATCAGACATATATTTGTCTATGATCATTTGTGGCTAGTGAACTGCTCAGCTAAGGATATTGAATGTTTATTCATCAACAAGATACATTTTCAAGCTGAAGACAGAGAACAAGCATTACAGTTTCAAAAAGTGGTTTCTATTTGTTTTCAAAAGGGCATTAATGCTGATAACAAATGGAACTCAAAGTGGTGGAAGCTTAAAGAAAAAGTAAAGTTGAAGGCTGCAATGGAAAAGAAAGAATGTGAAGAACGAGATCGTATGCTGCGAGGCAAGTTTATGAGAGAACAGGAAGCAGAAAGATTGAAAATTGCAAAAGAGAATGAGAAGATTAGGAAAGCATTACTGAAGAAGCCTAAGCCTCGTGAAGAGAAGTTCAAGTCCCAATGAAGACCGAGACTGAAGACTCCGGCTGTATCCAAGGGGGAGTTTGTTAGTACACGATGTCTAAAGCCTTTGTCTTAAGTCTAGGGGTCTGTTATGTTAAGTTTGTATAGTTTAGGGGGCTGAATTGTAAGTTTATTTTATGTTTCATGTCTGGTAGCTTGAAATGACATGTTGTCATTTCAAGCTAACTAGCAAGTTGCATGTTAGCTTGAAATGAACATGTCATGTTCAAGCTAACTAGACAGCCTATATATAGGTGGTGTTTGTTTCTCATTTGGCACTGATCCTTCAAGTTGTAACCGAACTGCTGCCGGATTTTTCTGAGAAATATTAATGAGAAACAACGTTTAAAGTGATATTCTTCTGATTTCTACTCCATTCTCTTTGATTCTAATCTGTTTAAGTGTTTCCGCCACTTAAATATTGTATATTAGCTCAAATTGACTCGTTTGATCGGTCAAATCGGTTCTATACAAAATGTGGAACACGTTACCATTGGACAACGAGTTAGCCAATGTGTAATATGACCCACCAGTCAGGATTGACAGTACTGAATGAGTAATTGTGTAGAAATAAACAATGTGATAGCTCTCAATACTGTTAAAGGATAAAACTCTTCTTGATTAAACTGGGATTCACTCACCAGTATTTCCCACTGACAAAATATTTTTAAACGCGTTTCAGGTAACAAAATGTGAAAGCCAACTAGAAGCCAGCTGGACAGCACTGAAGGCTTGGAAAAGTGGCTATAAAAGTTACCTAAATAAAAGAAGATGTTTTATTCAATAAAATAGGGATTTTCCCTATGCAAATGTTTGTAATAAAAACTTGGGTTTTATCCCAATATGTTTAATATTATAAAAGTGTGGTATTTACTCTGATAAACATTTCCTAACTATGGTCCTGATGAAATTTCCGCTGCCAAATTGATAAACAAATGATACCACCAAAAACTGGTCTCGCGGCCGCCCGTTCCCAGGACAGATAGGGGGCGGGGGTTGCGACAGAAGGTGGTATCAGAGCTAAGCCACTGATTCAGCCACAGAAGTGTTCTGCTGACACCAAAATATTATTTAAATTGTTAGGAAATTAATTATGAAAATACATGCATACCTGTATTTTATTGTTGTGTGTTATTTGACTATTTGTTAGTTTACAGTATGAGTGATCAAGGACCCTCAGACGTATATCGTCAGTTGTCCGATTCACCTAGGAGTGAAGGTACTTCTTCCCAGCCTGCCCTCTCTGGGTATTCAGCTAATTAGGAAGAAGGGATGTTTGTTTTTAAGGCTCAGTCTGAAGAGCCATTCCCTCAGAAAAAGAGAGGATGGTTCAGTAAGGGAGCATTCGAGCGTAGGAAAAGAATACGAAAGTTGCAACAGCAAAGAGTCCTAGCAGCCGCTAAGCGAGAGTCAGATGCCCATACACAAGATATGCTTAATAGGAGCTTAGCCAATTATCATATCCTAGCAACAACTGCTGCCGACCCAAACCTGGAGCAACTAGTAGCCCCACAACCCTTACCTTTGTTTCCCACTCAGCCGATGGAGATAGAAAACAACCTCGAAAACCAAGTCTAAATTCATGACTTCAACCCTGAGGAAATACCTAGGATACCAGCCCCTAATCCCTTAGACCCAGATTATGATCCATGGTTCGATGATCATAGGGATTATGTGCCACGCTACCACCTAAACGATGAACCCATGCCGAACTTAGCAACTTATACAGGTCTGGACCCTCTAGATCCCTATTATGACAACGATGAATACATTAGGGAGATCTTAGAGAATCCGTACCCTCAGGAAGAACCCATGCCCCAGTACCCAAACCCAGTACCAGCACCTGCACCCCCAATGAGTGCAGAAAATATGCAAGAACTCCGAACTTTCGGAGAAGAGATTTTAGAGAGTAGTGAGAGGATGAGGCATGTAGGAGAGCGACTCGTCTGGAAGTACGACGAGCGCAATATGGATTACTGGATGAATCCAGATCAGTGAAGGTGATGGTGGAGTTGGTAATAATAATAATATAATAATATATAATATGTTTGTATGAATATATATATATATATATATATATATATCTGTGTGTGTGTGTGTGTGTAATAATAATAATATATGTTGTAGTATAGACCACTTCGTGGTTAACAATGCATAGTAGTGTTGTAATTTTAATTCCAGCTTTAGTGTGTATTAGACGCATACTATATAAGAAAGAGTAAAGTCGCAATGCTCGACGCTTTTGACCAATATGCGTGTTGTGTGGTTGTTGCCTAAATTATTAATTATTTTATGATATTAATAATTGATAAATGTTTAAAATTCAGATGGACGACGAAGTAAATCAGGAAAACCAGAATAATGATCACCAGAGTAACATTAACCTGGATAATGAAAACCCGAACAACAACAATAATGGAAACCAAGTGGATAACAGTGCGATGCAACATATAGTGGCACAAGGGATAATAGATGCGATGCCATTTATTATCAAAACGGTTAAGGAAGCAGAAAATAAAAGTAAACATGATAGCAAACGACCTTCTGAACCTGAAAACAGCATGAACAATGGACCCGTACTTCAAGTGCCCATTCCAAAAGAAGAAGAACCGTGTCTTATGGTTGTTCTTATAAAGAATCATGGTCTTGTAAACCAATGCAATTCTCAGGCAATGAAGGGGCCGTTGCATCTCTACGCTGGATAGAAAAGACTGAGGCAGTCTTAAGAATAAGTAAATGTGCGGAAGAGGATAAGATAATGTTTGCTTCCAATCTGTTTAAGAATTCAGCACTAGAATGGTGGAACACTATCCTTTAGACTAGGGGAAGTGATAGAACTTACAATGTGGAATGGGAGTAGTTTAAAAACATGGTAGAAAGGAAATTCTGCCCTCCTAATGAAAAAGAACAGATAGCAAACAAATTCCTAAACCTTAGGATGACGGGAGTAGATAGTAAGGGTTATACTACATTATTCTTTGAATATGCCCGAATAGTACCGACCCTTGCATCACCTGAACCAGTTTTAATCTCCTGTTACATCTGGGGATTAATTGGAGAGATTAGACATGTAGTCAAGGCAGCTAGACCCCAAACCATAGAAGAAGCTGTAGAACTAGCAAATACCTTGACCGATGAATTAGTCCGTACACGAGAAGAGGATCAAAGGAGGAACCTAACCCATAAACTTACCCAAGAATTCCATTCTGGAAATTCTAACCGTGGGAGAAATGTAGGTTCTACCTCTGCACCCTACTGTAAGTACTGCAAAAGGAAGCATTCAGGAAGATGCTCCATATATTGTAACTTCTGTAAAATATCGGGACACAAGGAGGAAGACTGCAGGAAAAAGCCTAGCAATAGGATATGTTACAACTGCAGAGAACAAGGTCATATCAAGCCTAACTGTCCAAAGCTACCTCCAGCTATGAACACTAAGAATGCTAAAAAATGCTAGAGCATTTGTTCTTACTGCAGAAGAAGCAAAGATGATCCCGGATGTGATCACTAGTACGTTTTTTGTTAATGATGTTTTTGCTAAAGTATTATTTGACTCTGGTGCAAACCAAAGTTTTATTAATACTTCATTTTGCAAACTTCTTAATCAATCATTAACTAAACTTCCACAAGAATGTCTAGTAGAGACAGCAAATGGGGAAACCATTAAGATTTCTGAAATCTTGCAGGGAGCAAGAATAGAAATTCTAAATCAGAAATTTATTGCAAACCTTTACCCCATGAATCTGGCAGGATTTGATGTTGTGTTAGGAATGGATTGGTTAATAGCCAATAAAGCAAGTATTTTATATGATCAAAAGTCAATCCAAGTAAATTCACCAAGGGGTGAAAAGATCACAATTAAAGGAGATAAAACCCCTAAATCTACAAAGTTCATCTATGTGATGAAAACAACAAGTTATATAAGAAAAGGATCATTAGTGTATTTGATTTCTCTAATCATTAACACTAAAGGAAAAGAATTAAAGGATATTCTAGTAGTATCCCAATTTTCAGAAGTATTTCCAGAAGAGCTACCAGGGCAACCTCCATATAGAGAAGTTGAATTCAGAATCCATTTGATACCCGGAACCGCACCAATTGCCAAAGCACCCTACCGTTTGGTACCCATAGAAATGCAGGAACTGAAGAAACAATTAGATGAATTATTGGAAAAAGGATTCATACAGCCAAGCTCATCGCCATGGGGAGCACCGATTTTATTCGTTAAAAAGAAGGACAGATCAATGCGTATGTGCATTGACTACCATGAATTGAACAAGATCGCGATTAAGAATCGGTATCCATTACCAAGAATCGATGATCTGTTCGACCAGTTGCAAGGAGCACGATTTTTTTTCAAAAATCGATTTAAGGTCAGGATATCATCAATTAAAGGTACAGGAAGAGGACATTCCTAAGACCACTTTCAGAACAAGGTATGGCCATTATGAATTTACTATCATGTCATTTGGTTTAACCAATGCCCTAGCTGCATTCATGGACATGATGAACCGAATATGTAAGCCATATTTGGATAAATTCATAATTGTCTTTATAGATGATATTCTTATTTATTCTAGAAGCAAAGAGGATCATGCAGCGCATCTACACGCACTTCTAAGTTTATTGAGAAAAGAAAAGCTTTATGCTAAATTTTTGAAGTGTGAGTTTTGGTTAGAACAGGTACAGTTTCTCGGACACCTAGTTGACCATGAAGGAATTCATGTAGATCCCACCAAGATCGAGGCGATAACCAATTGGAAAAACCCTGAGTCACCAACCGAGGTTAGAAGTTTCTTAGGATTGGTCGGTTATTATAGAAGATTTATTCGAGATTTTTCTAGAATAGCCATTCCCTTAACTAAGTTAACCTATAAATCCGTTAAGTTTGAATTGGGACCAAAACAAGAAGAAGCATTTAAAATTCTTAAGCAAAGATTAACCCATGCACCCATACTAGCGTTACCAGAAGGAACTGAAGATTTTGTAATCTATTGTGACGCTTCTAAATTAGGTTATGGATGTGTGTTAATGCAACGTCAAAAGGTCATAGCTTACGCCTCTAGACAACTTAAGAATCATGAAGAGAATTATTCAACCCATGATCTAGAGCTAGAAGCCATAATTTTTGCCCTTAAAATTTGGAGACATTACCTATACGGTAGTAAGTTTACCATTTTCACCGACCATAAGATTTTAAGGTATGTTTTTGGGCAAAAGGAGTTGAATATGAGACAAAGACGCTGGATGGAGATACTTAGTGATTTTGATTGTAATATCCAGTATCATGCAGGAAAGGCAAATGTAGTAGCTGATGCTTTAAGTCGAAAATATCATGAAAAGCCAAAAAGAGTACGTTCTCTTAAGTTAAATCTGCAAGTAGATTTAAATGAACAAATTAGAAAGGCACAAGAATCAGTAATCAAGGATGATACTGAAAAGTTAAAAGGAATGATTAAAGAATTAGAACCAGGAACAAATGGAATTTGGAGATTCCATAAGAAAAGAATGTGGATACCTAAATTAGGAAACCTACACCACCGAATATTAGAAGAAGCCCATAAGTCTAAATATACGATGCATCCTGGAAGTGATAAGATGTATCAGAACTTAAGAAAAAATTTCTGGTGGATAGGAATGAAAAAGGATATACCAGCATATGTTGCAAAGTGTTAAACATGTTCACAAGTTAAAGCTGAACATCAGAAACTTTCAGGTTTATTGCAACAATTAGAAATGCCTGTATGGAAATTGGAATTGATAACAATGGATTTTGTTACCAAATTACCCAAAACAAGAAAAGGTAATGATACAATCTGGATGATTGTTGATAGGCTAACCAAGTCAGCTCGTTTCCTACCAATGAAAGAAACTTTCAGTATGGAACAGTTAGCTAAATTATATGTAAATGAAATAGTTTCATTACATGGAATTCCTCTATCAATTGTTTCTGACAGATATAGTCGTTTTACCTCACATTTTTTGACAAGTTTCCAAAAAGCAATGGGAACCAAGTTGAATCTAAGCACCGCTTATCATCCTCAAACAGACGGACAAAGCGAAAGGACAATTCAGACAATGGAAGACATGCTTAGAGCTTGTGTAATTGATTTCGGAGGTAATTGGGACGATCATTTACCATTGATAGAATTTTCTTATAATAACAGTTATCATACAAGTATCAATGCTACACCATTCGAAGCGCTTTATGGACGAAAATGCCGAACGCCAGTTTGTTGGGCAGAAATTGGAGAAAAGCAACTATCTTGACCTGAGATAATACAAGAAACAACAGACAAAATCATTCAAGTCAAGGAACGACTGAAGGCAGCGCGTGATCGACAAAAGAGTTATCCTGATAACAGACGAAAACCATTGGAATTTCAACTAGGAGATAAGGTGTTATTGAAAGTCTCTCCTTGGAAAGGAGTGGTAAGATTCATCAAAAGGGGAAAGCTAAGTCCCAGGTATGTTGGACCTTTTGAGATTATTAGAAGAATAGGACCTGTAGCCTATCAGCTACAACTGCCAGAGGAAATGACCGGAATACATGATGTATTTCATGTATGTAATCTCAAGAAATGCTTAGCTGATGAATCACTGATAGTACCTCTTAAGGATATAGAGGTAAATCAGCAGTTAAAATTTATAGAAAGGCCTCTACAGATTGAAGACAGGAAATTTAAGAACCTCAAGCACAAGAGATTAGTTCTAGTCAAAGTGAAATGGGATTCCAAAAGAGGACCAGAATACACATGGGAGCTTGAATCAGAAATGCAAAGGAAATATCCACACTTGTTCCGGTAGATCTCGAGGACGAGCTCTAAAATAAGGTGGGGAGGATATAATAACCCTCCTGAATTTTTCTGAGACCCTAATTAAAATATTCCCATATGTCCTAAAATATACCCCGTATGTGAAAACCGAGCCCAAAACACGATATAACATTAAAAATTAAATAAAAATCAAATTTGTATGTCGCTCGCGGGCCGCGTAGATCCCTTAAGGATCTTACACGGGGCGTGACAGCTACAAGACGAGGCGCAGCCCTGAGCTTCCACGTGTCGTCATCGTGTCGAGGCTAGGATGCTGACCAGTCAAAGCTATGTCGTAGATCCCCTACTACGCCGGCCACGTAAGCCTTAGCCTCATCTTACGCGGGCCGCGAGGAAACCAAAATCAGGCCCTATATAAGAAGGGCATCGGGCCTTCAGTCAGTTCGTTCATTTCTTGAATTTCTCTCTCGAATTTCTTATAGTAGGCACTATACTCGGGTATAATATCCCCCTAAATAACGGAGTTTCTTATAGATGGCGGAAACATCGGGGCATGGCACTGAGCGAAACAGATTGTCCAGAAGTTTCCATAACAACTATATTTACCAAATATTTTAAAGTAACACGTCCCATACCATGTCATAGATGATAATATAATTATTACAGCAAAGATCCAGTCAAATTATTCTGTTCTGACAACTCAGATTTTTATTACAGACAATTGTTTATTTATTGGTTTCTAGGACTCCGTCCCTAGCCTCAATTTCATCACCAGCACACAAAGCATGTAAACATCCTAAGCACCTGTCACATACGTTAAAGTAAAAGTCAATACACATAGTGTAAAGGTGAGCATACAAGTTTGATATAGTGTCACACCCCTATTTTCCACGTGTCACCGGTGGGCCCGGTGGGGAGTATAGTGACGTAGTTAATATCATTATAGACAAACAACACAATATATAAATGCACAGCGGAAGCAAAGATAGATTCATTTCAACTTTAAATAAAATGTAATATTAAATATCACGAGTAGTTGAAACGGATCCACGGGCGGATCAAAATAAAAGAAGATATTGTTCAACAGTTTTATTAACATCCAAGCTTGCGAGACTTATTGCGGACGCTAGAAGACAGCCAGCCTAGTACGAGTAGTACCTGCACTTAACCTTTTGGAAAATACGTCAGTTTACACTGGTAAATACAATTTAACTGACTCATTTTAAAAAGGTTGAAAATTGATTTGAATGCACGTGGCACAAAACATTTTATAACTTGGGATAATTATATGAATATAATACTTGTAAACGAATTACATGTTACTTATGCGTTCAGTAGCCCGATCCGTAGACCGGGTTAAAGATTAATAGACACACCACATTATTTGGTTCGGCACTGACGAGTGTACGCCTACACTCCGTGCTTTGGTCGTGGCCATCTCGTAAGATGATGCCAAGGATATCCGGGACATGGTCATTAACCCCCCAAAGGCTTTAAGCAAACAAAACATTTCAAAACGTAGCATATCAAGGATTAACCACTATTCGATTAAAGATTCAATGCCGGACCAAGCGGTATTTTATATACCGTACCCCAAGCCCGTATAGGGAAAATAAGTTAAAAGTATTTACCTGTGTAAGTATAATTCACAATTAGAGAGTGAAGGTAGCTTTTACAGATTCTTCTATTCTGGAACAAAGGTTTATAATAACCTATTAGATTTCTAACGGGTCTTTATTTAAGCCTAAGCTTAGACCGGTTAGCTTTTAAGGACGATACGGTTCAAACGCACGATTAAGCGAAGACCGGATAGAATGTGATTTAGACCCGAAAAGTTTGAATACTTGTATAATATGGGTATACTAAATACATTCTGGATTTTGAGACAAAGATGATAAGGTTTGACCCGTTTCGGTCAATTTATGCAAACTAGTTACATAAACCAAACCGAACGCGAAAAGGGCGTCACGGGTAACCATAAGAGTCATATGCAAGTTCCCTGAGTTAATATGCCTTAAATATGTTATAATATCAGTAAGATATCTTCTATTATGCCAAAAGCGGATTTAAACACAAATTATGCCTCATAAGGGCATTTTGGTCATTTAAAAGATTATAAAAGAGTTTGATTAGTAATCTGAGTTACAGGTCTGATTTATACAGTAAATATACTTAATTTAATAAGTTATAACAGTAGGGTATGAC
>JARYGA010010948.1:0-34639 GCA_030545235.1 Helianthus tuberosus
GTAGTTACTAGACAATTATTTTAATGTTTTTAGCAAATAAATTTGTCCAGTTGGCATTATTTGACTGTAAATAAGTGAAAAAAGAAATAGGTTGGTAAATTAATGAACACATGATCACTAACTGCTTTGGTATAAAATTCTTCACTTTCTTATTTATTTTTATTGTATTAAACTGCATTTTTTTTTTTTTGAAAAATGGATGATCTTATAAGCTCAATCTTTGATGGTCTCTGTTAAGAAAAATATTATGTAGAAACCAGATGTTAGCATATAAAAGTATATAGGTTTGTGTAAGAACACCAGGTAAACATAAGAAGCAGGACGAAATTCACGAAACAACTCAACAAGTGTGTGTGCGTGTATATGCTTTTTTAAATCATTAAAGCCAACCATGAAAGCCGTCCAAAAATTAAAGCCAACCATGAAGGTTGCAAGTGTGATCTTTAACTCAAAGTTCCTCCAATACCGAATTAAAAGAGTTGATTGATACATGGCCGTAACTTTGTGGGCCCTGCGTAGATGAAATCCAGGCCCCTAAAATATAAACTTTTAGAAAATACAAAAAATTATTTAGAAAATACACGGAGTTGAAATAAAAAAAAAGAAAATAAGACTTTTTTATAAAAAATAGAACACACAACTAGTTGTAGATTGAATAATATTTTAATAAATTAACATAAGTAATCATTTTTAAATTAGATTTGAGAAGTAACTATAATTCCTATTTTGATTTAATGTAACACAAAATTAGTGAATTAATGTCATTTGCATTTAATGCATAGCTAAAAAACATTAAGAAAAAAAAATCAACTACAACTGAAGCTATCAAGAGTAGAACTCTTGGTCTGTATTTATATATTCTAAGTTCTACAGCGTAGCTTTATTAAAAAAAAATTTCGGGCCACAAGGGTTTGGACCCCGAGCCGTCGCCCACCCCGCACCCCCTCCGGGCCGGCCCTGAATTGATACCAATGATCTCTTGGCCTAGTGGTCAAGGAGGAGGTGGGAAGTTTTGTTTCTGTTGGAGGTCTTGGGTTCAAATCCAGGCAAGGTGGGATTTTAATACTAATTTAGTGATACTAACATGCTAACTACTAACCCGGTTAGCGACATCCTAACCGTACGACGTTCAAAAAAAAGTTAATTAAATTTTGTGCTTATAGAGTTGTATGAATAGATGTAGAATCCAACTACAACTAATTTGTCTTGTTAGCATAATTTCGAAACTTTAAATGATAACCATGTGATTTTAACTAAAGAAATGTAAGTTAGTGAAAAAAGAAATAGTTTTGTAAACTAATGGAGTTATGAATAAGTTAGTTAAAAAAGAAATAGTTCTGTTGAGGTCGGCGACAAGGAGGTTGGTCAACCGGCTTATTCCAGGGGAGGGTATCGGTTCGGTTCTGGCTTTTCGGGTATCATTTGCTCATCTCTAAAGACACATCAGCTGTCAGGGGAGGTGGTTAGGTAGGTTTCTGTTAAATATTTTGTAATCTTACATGTAGTAGTTCACTTCAACAAACTCCCAAAACCCATCTAGTGGTTCTCATGTCACCACATCAGATTCTTACAAGATTACTCTAAGGGTAGTTTTGGTACTTCACCATAATTTCAACTTTATCACTTTACTTGTTACAAGAACTATTGACATTTTACTTTTTGTATTGTTAAAAACATCTTTTAACAAACTCTACCTTTCTTATCCCTCTCTCCTCCCAACCAAATCAACCTCAAGCCTCATAACAAGATTTTTGTTCCGAGTAAACTGTGATTTTGGTCCTTGAGGTTTGGTTACTTTTGTCAATTTAGTCCAAAACTCAAACTTTTTAAATCTGGGTCCCTATGGTTTCACTTTTATTGCCATTTTGGTTCAAAAATGAAATCAGCTGATATTTGGCTAATAAAATCCTGTTATTTTGTCATTTTCCTCAGGGGCAAAACAGTCAATATAATTTTATTATAACACATTATTAATTAAATTAATGAAATCAGCTGATATTTGACCATTTTGCCCCTGAGTAAAATGTCAAAATAACAGGATTTTATCAGAAAAAAATATCAGCTGATTTCATTTTTGGACCAAAATGGCAATAAAAGTGAAACCACAGGGACCCAGATTTAAAAGGTTTGAGTTTTGGACTAAAGTGACAAAAATGACCAAACCTCAGGGACCAAAATGGCAGTTTACTCTTTTTGTTCCATATTAAAAAGAACACCCGCCACCACCACCGTCACCATCGCAGCCAACGGCGGATCTTAGTGGAGCCGTGGCAGGGCCACGGCCCTGGCAAGTTTTTCGGTCGTAGTGCTAATTTTCCGCATTTCGATCGAAATTTTGTATATATACTTTGTTCGGCCCTGGCAAGTTTTTCGGCCGTAGTGCTAATTTTAGTGCCCGTGTCTTTCGGCCCTGGCAGGTTCAACGGGCAAGATCCGCCACTGATCGCAGCGATCTTTACCAGATCCGGTGGGAGTTAGTCAACATTCGGCGATGGTTAACAGATCCAACGGTGGTTAATAAATCTGGTGGTCAGCGATGTGTGAGTTGGTGGTTTTGATTTTCATGTAATTATAGGATGATATCTTATTATCTTCATTTTGTCTAATTTGTGTGTAAACCCTCAATTCTTTTCCTGTTTTATGCTAAATTAATTTATGGGTTTCGTATGGACTAATTTGGGAAAAACATTAACTTTTTTGTAGTTGAATGGGTTTGAAGAGATTTCTAATTGAATTGTTCTTCAACCTGGCATATTTACATCGTATAAATTAGCAATAAGTTGATCCATAGATGTGTTGTACCCCATGCTTTGGAGGGTTTTTAAAAAAAATTGATATTACCATTTTAACACAAAACTATTTGATTTTGTAATTTTAACCCAAAAGTTTTTATTTTTTTCTAATTTAATCTCACAACTTTTTTACTTTCAACTTTGATCCTATATGTTTTTCATATTTTGAAAAATTTATGTTTTACGTTTCGTTCTAAATTTTACAAACTAACACGGCACAATGTGCGTGTGTGGTTCAACGTTTTTATGTTTTGTAATACGCTTCATTCTAAATTTTGAGAGTTAACATGGCGCAACGTACATGTGTGGTCCAGTATTTTTAGGTCGTCTTAACAAGTTCGTCGCAACGCACGAGTCCTAAATCGAGTTAGTTATTATTTTCTATGGTTTATGTGTCGGTCTAATTTCTCCGCATTAATACGCCGCAACTTCAGTGTTGGTGGTCGTGAGCTATAATGTGGCACTGGTGCCATTTGTCGTGGTTTTACGCCCCCAACCGCAACGCGGGGTGGGGTGGGGGGTTAATACTAGTTGTAGTAGGAACCCGTTCGTGTAAAATTAAATAAAACTTTTATTAACGTGAATTACAACTGAAATAAAGAAAGCAGACAGTCAATAATACTATTACAACTAAAACAAAAGGAAATATAAGAACAAAATTACAAACTGGAAAAAAAAAAACGTTCTTGGCTGAGGATCGTGTTAGACACGAGTCCCTTAAAACAAATTTCGAGTCTCCCAGGAGAACTCGTTTGTTTCCAGGATACAACAGCCTCAACAGTTTCACTGCCGGACTTGATGAAACCCGAAGGTGTACCTTGAAGCAAGACAGAAGAAAATGAAGAAGCTGTAGATAGAGAGTTGCATAAGCTGTGTATTTCGGTATCTTCTGCAGCTGCGTAGCCTCCTATTTATACTGCAGATGTTTAGATGAAACTGAAAAAACGAATTAAATGAGAGAATTAAATTGCATTAAACGTATTCAATGCACTTTAATTCGTCACTTAATTCTCAGTCAAAACCGTTGACTCGTCAGTTTCAAATGCTGAAATGTAACTGCACAGTCATTAATTGCTGAAAACTTCTACGCGTGCGCGCGGAAGACAGACCTGTGCGCGCGCACCATCTTGGCTCAACTCCATGCGCGCGCAGGTCTGCATGCTCATGCGCGCGTGCGCCATTTTTGCTCACTTTCATGCGCGCGTGCGCCACGTCACCTGTGGGCCTATACGAGCACGCCACACAGTCGCGCCGTTTTGGCTCACTTTGGGGCGTCGCGCATGTCCCGTCAGTGCCCATGTACCTGTAACACCCATCTTTAAAGGACATAATTAATAGTATATAAATGCATTTAGTACAAAAATTCCGAGTTTACAAAAATCTTTTTAGTTTTAAGATCATACTTGATCATAACATTCAAGTCTACATCCTACTAGACAAACTTTCAAAACATAATTTCAAGTGTTTACATGTCACTAAAACAAAATAGACAAAATTACGGAAGCTTTGTTTGGTGTGTTCGGTTCTTGACATGGCTTGATCATCCTCCGGGGTCTAAAGTGCATCTTTACCTATAATACAATTTCATTTAAATGATTAGAAATCAAAGCATTTGAACAAAATAATTAAACAGAAGAAATTATATTTTTTGTTTTCAGCCCCTTCGCCCGGCCGTGTCAAAAGTTCACCCGCCCGTGTCAACTCTGCACGTTTATTTTTCACCCAATTTACATCCAAACCTATCCAAACTCATTTTAATCGCTTGGGGTTCGTTTCTTAACATGTCTAAGCTATCATCCATTACCCGGATCCATTATTCATATAGTTTACGCTCCCGTTACCCGGTTTACGTTTTGCTTTATTTTGACCCGTTTGTTTACAAGTTCAACAACTTGTTTTGTGTCATCTCATGTCTTCGGCCATTTTACCCAATCCCGGGTTTACCCACTATAGCGTTTCGCTCCCTTCAAGAGGGACACTTACGCAATAATCATCACGCTTGTTTTCAAGGATTTAAACATGCTTTTCTAAAACATTTGACAAGTAAAAATTTCGAACTTTAATCCCTCTACAAGGGTTCATGTTTTTGCAACAAGTTAGCGTGTCCGCTTCACGGCTTACGCCTTGTTTATAACCAATCAACAAGTGATGGTCATTGACTTCGACGTTTACAACTCAACTTGTTTTGACCTGTTTGGATGCCAAATGGAGACCACCATTTCAAGACATTCCAAACTCTATTTGTAACTCATGTTTTGACCCGTTTTATATGTCTAGGGCACTTCGTCACTTCCGTGACTTAACGGGTTTTCCTGTTTGGCTAAATTCCAATACGACTAACTAGAATAAATAAATAACATAATGTAACGAAACCATAGGTCGCATACCTTTGGTGCTCTTCCTTCAAGCGCGTATCAACTCCAACTTGTCTGCTTGAAGATTCAATTCCTTTGCCTATAGAGTTCAATCAACGATTTGTTTAGAACTCTTATTATTTCATATAACGCATAATTCACCATAACATTCAAATATGCGTTTTTACTCAAAATTTCAACATCTAGTTTTCTTTTAGGCATTTCAACAAACACCTAAAGGGCATAATTTTGCAAAATCATTAACCAAGTTTCATGACTAGTTATTTAGCCAATTTTGAGCTTTTTTCACAATTTCAAATGTCTAGTTTACACATCAACACCTAGACTTATTTCATGGAGCTCAAATAACACTAGATTGATAATCATAATTCTAGTGTTCATCATCTTTCTACAAAACCCATTTAACACATAAATGGATGGTTATGGACTTCATATCTATGAACACTAATTCAACAAATTATTGACTAGGGTTTGCTCCTAGACATGATTTCATCCTAATTTCATCCAAACTTCAATCATGCAAGCCAAATTTTCGATTTCATATGTTCACCAAGAATTCAAGATGGAACTAAATAATGAAATTTGGCATACCTTATGATCCCTTCACCGAGAGGATCATGAATTCGTGTCTGGATTTCGATTTGGGTTAGATTTACCCCTTCAATTTATTGATTTTATGCTTGTTAGGGTATGAGCTTGAGAGCCCTTCTTGGCTCCTGTGTTTTGTGCGACCAGAACACACACAAAGGTGTGTGTTTTGGTGTTTTTAGTTTTAATTAATAAAAACCCATTTCTCATTTTAACCATTTTAGTCCCTCAACTTTACCCAGGTTTATAAAGGTTACTACATCAAGTTCCCTCATTATTTTAAAACACTAGACTAACTAGGTTGATATTCCTAGTTATTTAGTGGGTTCCGGGAGTTATAACCCGTTTTATTTTAAGTCCCGTTAACTCGGGCTTCTTATAAACTTACTTTTCTCAAAGCTTTTATTCTCCTTTTTAATTAATATTAGGATTATTTTTTTTAAATCCTAATATTCACCGGGTTAATTTTACTACTAATAGTATTTTACCTGTTCATTATTGTTAACATGTTTCAATTACCAATCCTATTTTCGGGGTGTTACAAGTCTACCCCCCTTAAAGAGGTTTCGTCCCCGAAACCTTCTTTAGATAGTCATTGGTTTGACCAACGAACCTAGTTTCATTTTCATGACATTCTTTCTTTTCGGTAAAGAGTTATCATTCGTATTGACATAGGTGTCTTTTATGTATAAGTCCTCATGGACCTTAACTTTCACCTTATATTTCTTATCTTTGTCGTCTATTTGAACTAGTTTCCATTTAACCACTCGGTCATACTAGTCCGTCCACATGTTTACTCCACGCTAATCTTGTATTGACAAGTGCTTTGTATAAGTCACAATACTATTCCGATTTTGAATGATTTTCTACCGGCTAGACTGATTAGTCACCGTCACTTCATACCCCGTCACTCAGTATACCATATTGCCATACTCGGCCTTACTTAAGTTTATGATCTACTATCCCACAACTCATGCTACGACATAATTATATTCTATATCACTTTTGTGACTATGATCGCATCGCATTGCGTCATATTTAAGTTTTTATAAACTTTTCATTATCAAAAATCTTCTTTCTAACGTATCGTCTTACACCTCTTGGTGTTAAGAACCATATCCTTTATTATTAGCTATTTCCATTTTCTCTCACAATATTCATATTTGTTAAAAACGTTGTTTCTCACTAAAAGCGAATTTTAGTTTAACGTTTTTCTCTTTAACTTATGTCAATTACTCATACCAGGAATTGACGACAAGAAGTTATTCTTTTTCTGCTATTATATTACGCGGGAAATCGTAACCAATCCCCATGCTTTACCCCAATTGACCCGTAGTTTCTTTTGCTTAGCCTCGTATGTTATTTCTTTAGATTTTCACCTTTTTAAGGTGAGACCCCAATAGTTCGTCTCTTTTTATTTGTGACCCAAGGGTCTTTTTGGTCCCGTAGACCTTAACATTTGCTTGTAATCCCAAAGGTTATGATGATCCCGTGGATTCATCTTTTACTCGCGCCTTTATAAAAATGTATATCTACATTTATAGCGTCCAGACATCCCTTGTTATGTTTGGAATCATTTATTTTCGCTTTTGAATTCTATTGACCTTGACCGTAGTCTAAGGCTACATTTGTTTTCGTTTTAGCTATTCTTCTGACTCTATGACTTCTTACGTTATTACGCGCCGGTTTGTTCCCCACTTACCGTTATCTGGTTTGCACTACATTTCCTTCGTCCCCCCTTTTTATATATATATATATATATATATTCTCACGACCATCTCATAAGTTATTAATATTTTGCACTCCCATTGATGGTTTGCGCTTACGTGTATTATCAAGCGTTATACTTTATTCGACCCGTTCAATATTGAAATAGTTGAACATAACTTATCGAAACTTCTGTTTTACGAAATTTTATCGGCTTTTAGTCATAATTCTTAATCCAAGTCTTTTGACTTTTAATCTGCGTTCCCGTCTCTTGGTTTATGCATGTATCTGAAGTCCTACCCATCTATCGGGTATTTTACCGAAGTCATTATCATAGCACCCGTTCCGGCATGCATTTAAGACTTCGTTTTGATTTATTTGGTTGTATTAGCGGAATCCATCGCCTTTAATCAACCAAGTCCTTTATTCTTTCCTTCTTCTTGTTTGACTTGTTCGTGTGAATTTCATCACTTATGACAGTCAAACTTTATCCCTATGCCTTAACATTCTCAATTGTCGGTTTATATTTTCGTTTACTTTGATTCTTATCCCTTCCCTTGGCCTCATTATTCTAATGTAATACGCTTCCGTTACCCGGCTTACGTTTTCCTTTATTATCAAACATTTTACTTATTTGATTTGAACACCCATCTTTCTCTTGTTCGCGACCCATAGGTCCATCCTTTTTATTAACTTCCCGAAGGTCCATTTCTTAAGCCTTATTCGGTAGAACCACTACTACTGTTATATGACTTTTGGGGTTTACCCGTTTTCGTTCCATCATTTTTAAAATGTTAATTTTATTACTCTTTTATACAATCACACCCATCAACGTGATCATTGTTCTTCCTCATAAGGATTTAATTTATAACGTGTTACTTGGATGGTTACCCATACCCAAGTTTTTGAATCCGCATTTAACGGTACTTTCTTATTCGCAATGGTGAATAATACGTATCATTCATTTAGTTTTCCTTGAGGGTATTTCCCGCCCAAGTCTTAATTTCTCATTCTTAGCCTTAATCCATTGTCTAATTGTTTCCCAACGTTATCTTAATGTAATTTTAATACATGTGCCTGCGATACTCACCCCGATGGGCTTTCTCTCAACTCGCTAATCTTTTCTTTCTTTGCCGTCATCATGGTGACTTATAGGCTTTCCATTATTCCGGGTTAAACGGCTTCAGTAGCCCTTTCCGACTTTACCATAGATCCTTTCGCGCATCTCCTTAGTTATGAGGGATACCGTATCATCGCCAACTATGGTTGGCATCATTCCATTGTAACAATAACAGAAATCAATTCATTTCATTTTATTATAACATGTCGTTGTATGGAATTTACTCACATCGTTTATCAATATAAACGATGTTTCTACATGTTTTTATTTGGTTTGGCCAAGACTATAACTTTGTCTTCGCCATTTACTACTATTTCAAATCCCAGGTTCGGGTGTAATTACACTCCTTCCCAATACAACGTTTGTTCGCTTCATTAAGTTCCCGGGTTCGAGTGTGCGCGCACTCCTTCCCATTATGACACTTATCTTTCTTCGCATTCTCGAGTTCGAGTGTACGCGCACTCCTCCCCATTGCAATATTTATCGAGATTACTTTTACCTCGATTTCACATACTCACTATTATTTATTTATGTATATATATATATATATATATATTCCTTTTATATAATTTGCTCATTTCACTAATCATATATGCCCATACGTATCTATAGTTCATTATGTGAATTGTTTCATTCTACTTGTTTTATCGTAATTTAGAACGTGTACTTGATTGATACTTCGTTGTCTCAAGTCATTACTTGATTTAGGTTCCTTGCTAGCATGTCCTTTGTCATGCTTCCGAACCTTACGCCATTTAATTTATTTAACTCCCGTCATCTTAAGACACGGTCGTCATCTCATTCGAACATTTCCAATTTATTATTAATCTTTACTATTCAATGTTGCCCGTATTGTTATACGGGACATTCAAATATACTTACTTTACAAGTACTTATTTTATATTTAATCTATGATTAGGATTTATACTACCTAATCATATTTTATCGACACTAGACATCTCAAATCTGCAATGTTTATGTCAATTGTTAAACATTTCGTTTCATTATCATTTGCATCTTTCACTTTGATTTAGCTAAGTTTGTAACTTGCTTAAACCATTCGTGTTTAGTGCACTTTCTGGGTTTGAGTGTATTAACACACCCTTCCCATGCACTTTAATCCATATTCTTTTCCTAATATTTTGTTACAATCTACTCATATAAATAATTCTTACCGGATGTTTGATCAAGCTTCGAACCGAACACACTTTGTTAACAACCTTGAGCTCTGATTACCAACTTGTAACACCCATCTTTAAAGGACAGAATTAATAGTAAATAAATAACATAATGTAACGAAACCATAGGTCGCGTACCTTTGGTGCTCTTCCTTCAAGCGCGTATCAACTCCGACTTGTCCGCTTGAAGATTCAATTCCTTTGCCTATAGAGTTCAATCAACGATTTGTTTAGAACTCTTATTATTTCATATAACGCATAATTCACCATAACATTCAAATATGCGTTTTTACTCAAAATTTCAACATCTAGTTTTCTTTTAGGCATTTCAACAAACACCTAAAGGGCATAATTTTGCAAAATCATTAACCAAGTTTCATGACTAGTTATTTAGCCAATTTTGAGCTTTTTTCACAATTTCAAATGTCTAGTTTACACATCAACACCTAGACTTATTTCATGGAGCTCAAATAACACTAGATTGATAATCATAATTCTAGTGTTCATCATCTTTCTACAAAACCCATTTAACACATAAATGGATGGTTATGGACTTCATATCTATGAACACTAATTCAACAAATTATTGACTAGGGTTTGATCCTAGACATGATTTCATCCTAATTTCATCCAAACTTCAATCATGCAAGCCAAATTTTCGATTTCATCTGTTCACCAAGAATTCAAGATGAAACTAAAAAATGAAATTTGGCATACCTTATGATCCCTTCACCGAGGGGATCATGAATTCGTGTCTGGATTTCGATTTGGGTTAGATTTACCCCCTTCAATTTGTTGATTTTATGCTTGTTAGGGTTTGAGCTTGAGAGCCCTTCTTGGCTCCTGTGTTTTGTGCGACCAGAACACACACAAAGGTGTGTGTTTTGGTGTTTTTAGTTTTAATTAATAAAAACCCATTTCTCATTTTAACCATTTTAGTCCCTCAACTTTACCCAGGTTTATAAAGGTTACTACATCAAGTTCCCTCATTATTTTAAAACACTAGACTAACTAGGTTGATATTCCTAGTTATTTAGTGGGTTCCGGGAGTTATAACCCGTTTTATTTTAAGTCCCGTTAACTCGGGCTTCTTATAAACTTACTTTTCTCAAAGCTTTTATTCTCCTTTTTAATTAATATTAGGATTATTTTTTTAAATCCTAATATTCACCGGGTTAATTTTACTACTAATAGTATTTTACCTGTTCATTATTATTAACATGTTTCAATTACCAATCCCATTTTCGTGGTGTTACAGTACCAGTGCGCGCAACCCAGTTGGCCATGCCCCATGCGCGGACGCGCTCGTCTGCCACGTCATGCGCCACTGCGTGCGGACCCACTTGGGTCATGTACCATGTACTCATTCGCCTACATGCCACATCACCAGCCACCTGGTCCTTCCAGCCCCCGTGCTCCACCACGCGCACGCAGTCAAAAATACAAAGGCGGCTCTCAAGCGTGCGCAGTGCAAAGTGCTCCATCAAAGCGCCACATTGCATCCATCGCCCACGCCACGCGCGCGCGTGTGCGTTTGCGAGTTAGGGTGCTCTGTACCCTTCGCGAGTACACTTAGTGTGTGCTTCCATGAAACAATAAGGATGGAGAGTTCCCAGTAAATATCCCTTTAAGTTCTATCTCTCCTCCTATGTGGGACAAGTTGCTACTTTCCTAATTTTTCAACATTCTATGTTTGAAACACGAAACTTTGAGCATCGATATCTCATTCATCTTAGCTCCGTTTTGGATGTGGTTTAGTTCGTTGCGAAGCTCTTCCAACATAGAAAACAAACCCACAAATAAATATATAAAGAACCCTTAGTTTCTTATATTTATTTCTAGTCCAAAATAGGAAAAAGTATTTTTCTATATTTGTGAAAAATGTTATTTTCACAAATTTCCAACAATCCCCCACATGAATAGAAATCGATTTATCAAGTTTCAATGATACAAATTCAGCAGTTGAGTATTGCAAGATAGGTGGGTGTAACCTTTGAACCTTCTTTTGTGAAGCATACTTAGCCTCCTACGGTCTTGTAGACGCGGTGTCTTTGAATAATCCTCCATTTATGTAGGCGACAATATACATTCCCATAGTACTCTCCCTGGTTCAGTCAAGTCCTCATGGTTGTGTCCGTTTATGGTCATGGAACACTTTCATGGTTCTGCGAGAGCTCTAAGATTTGCGCCTCCCCACAAATCCATTCGAATCGACCTCACTTCTCTCTAACATAGGTGATTCCTCTGAATCATTAAAAGCATCATGGTTAATTTTGGATTTTCTCAAAATCCTTAACCTCAACATGCTTAACATTCCTTCATGTCACTGATTGGAATGGACTAGGAAGTATATAACACCCTTTATTAGTTTTGGGGCACCCCCTACATTGACTCCCTTCTGGTTTATGATTAAGTTGGCCTATTGAACCTAGATCTTGGGATCTCCAATCAACTAGGTTAGGTTTCCTTCATATTCCCTTCTTCTATGGGCTTTAGTCTCATTCCTCTTGACGACTTATAAACTAAATCTCTGCTTAAGCCTTTTGTTAACGGGTCTGCAATGTTCTCCTTTGACCTAACATAGTCAACTGAGATAACACCCGTTGAGATTAGTTGTCGTACCGTGTTATGTCTACATCGAATGTGCCTTGATCTGCCATTGTACATTGAGCTTTAAGCTATAACAATCGCCGATTGATTGTCACAATGTATGCAAATCGCCGCCAATGGCTTTGGCCATCTTGGAATATCTTCCACAAATTGACGTAGCCACTCCGCCTCTTCCCCGCTTTTATCCAAAGCAGCGAATTCGGATTCCATCGTAGATCTAGCTATAACAGTTTGCTTGGAAGACTTCCAAGCTATAGCCGCTCCCGCAAGTGTAAATGTGGATCTGTGATCTTTTATATCCGATATCCAGTTCGCATCAGTGTATCATTCGATCACTGCTGGATCATGAGTATAGTGCAATCCATAGTCTCTTGTGTGTCTTATGTATCTAAGCACCCTTGTGATAGCTTTCCAATGATCTGCACTTGGATTACTGGTGTATCTACTTAGCCTGCTCATGGTGTCACACCCCAACCGATGGCGGAAACATTGGAGTGAGACGAAAACCAATCGTCCAAAGCATCATAACACTACTTGCGACAATATATGATTAATCAAAATTTCATAAAATACTAAATTGTCATACATGATTCAAAACAAAACCAAATAATTTCAAACATAATCAAAACATTGTTTATTTCTAAGGTGTGTTTCTAAGTTCACCCTAGCTTGTTTCTTCATCGCTTCGTCTATCAACCTGCAACGTGTATTAAAATATGATCAACAAAAATGTTGGCGAGTATACAAGTTTGATACATAGCATAATAAGATTAAAATGTTTAAACGTTTTCATATCCAACATGAATAACACAATACAAGTTACTAATAGGCTGAACGGTGTAAACTATATGTCAAACCCAAGTTTCCAACGCAATCTTGACTTTCCCAACATCGTCGCAACGAAGAGGGATAACATGTTTTACTTAACAATACCCCAAGAATCAAGGGCGGTGCGTTAATCGTATAGCGCTATAATTGCTAAGGTAGGCTTGATCAAAGTTAATGAGCATATAGACACAAATGTATACATAGCATATGAGATTAACAAGTATCAAAATGTTTTCATGTTTAAATGTGGATAGAGTGTGAATATAAACAAGTTTCAAGTTTTGCGTGTTTTATATATTGTACATGTTGCACCCAAAGTGTTTAAAATGAAAAAGGGATCGAGTATACTCACAGTTTTGCGTAGAAAGTACACGTAAACCGCGAGCGGAGCTGAGGAGGTCTCGAGATTATGAAAACTTCTGATCGCAACAGAGACTCTGAGAGCGTTTGCAAGGTGAATGGAGAATTGAAATGAAGGGTTAAGGCTCCTATTTATAGATTTCAGGAAAATTAGGGTTTCCTAAACTTTAGCCATGAATGGGCGGTTACGAAGGGCTGGGTTCGTACTAAGGGGTTGGGTTCATACAAACCGGCCTGGCTTCGTACGAATCCACATGTTTTCAGTATTTCTATTTCTATTTCTAATTTCAATTATTTTACGTGTTTTAATCAGTTTAACGAGCATCAAGCATCAATGGGTAATGAAGAATCAAGAATAATATATCGTTCCAAATGTGAATCATGAATAAAATTCGCACATACGTCTAACATGAATAACATGAATATGATAAAAATAGTTTCGTTTTCATTATGATCATTAGTCTCGGATTACAGTTTGAAACGAAATAGATTACAACAAGAGTACAAGTGTCTAAAAATGGAAAGTACAACAAGACTTGCTAAAACAGGAAAGTACAAAAATGCGGAGCGTTACACACGACATATGCTAAGTCAGATCTAGTACATGTCATTAGATACATGAGACTACCAATGATCCTTGAGTACCCTAACTGAGCAACACTCCCGCCTCTATTTTTCCTTAGATGTTGGGTGTTATCAGATGGAGTTCGATCTATACTCATATCGTCCGAATTGAATTTCCCGAGGATCTTATCCACGTAGTGAGATTGACTCAATACAAGACCATTTTGGGTTCTAGTGATTTTTACATCAAGAATCACATCCGCTAGGCCCATGTCTTTCATGTCAAATCTCTTTTTCAGCATGTCTTTAGTTGGGTTGATCATGTTATCATCACTCCCAATGATAAGCATATCATCTACATAGAGACATAAAATTACATATCCCTTGGTGTGTCTTTAAAATAAACACACTTGTCGCACTCATTTATTTTGAAACCATTTTCAATCATGACATGATCAAACTTTTGGTGCCATGGTTTTGGAGCTTGCTTCAAGCCATACAAAGACTTGACAAGTTTACATACTTTGCCCTTTTTTCCTGGGGCGGAAAAACCCTCAGGTTGTTTCATGTAAATTTCTTATTCTAAATCGCCATTTAGAAATGCGGTCTTTACATCCATTTGGTGAACTTCCAAATTTCTTAGAGTCGCAATTGCAAGAACCAATCGTATAGAGGTTATTCGCGTTACAGGCGAATAAGTATCAAAGTAGTCTAGACCTTCCTTTTGTCTAAACCCTTTTATTACTAACCTCGCCTTGTATTTATCAACACTTCCGTCAACTTTCATCTTCCTTTTGAATATCCAACAATATCCAAGTGGTTTACATGCAGGTGGAAGATCTACTAACTCCCAAGTATGATTTTGCAATATAGAATCAATTTCATTCTTAATTGCTTCTTGCCATTGAGGTCCTTCTGTGGAGGTAACCGCCTCGCGGTAGGTATTGGGCTCACCCTCAACCATATAGCTCATGAAGTCTGGACCAAAAAGATTTTTCAACCCTTTGTCATTTACTCCGTCTAAGCTCACCCTCCTCAACCTCGGGTCGTTCATGAGTTTCATCTAACCACGTAGATGAACTTGGACCTGCTTCATCAACCGTTGTTGATGAAGTCGCATGTGTTTGTCCTGACATAGGAAACACATTTTCAAAATACGAGACAATGTTAGGATTTGCTACAAGAAAACGATGTGCACTACTTTGATGTGCATATCCTATGAAAATGCAATCAACAGTTTTGGGTCCTATCCTCAAAGCCTTAGGAGGTGGTACAATCACCTTTGCTAGGTACCCCCACACTTTCAAGTATTTGTATGAAGGCTTCCTCCTTCTCCATAACTCATATGGAGTTTCGTCCCTATTTTCAAAGGTATCTTGTTCAAAAGATAGTTTGCTGAGAGAATGGCGTCCCCCACATTTCTCGGTTCAGACCAAGTTTCAAATTTGTACAATTTATGTCCCTGACATTCTTGAAACATGTCACTTCCGTCCAAGAAAAAACATGAGTTACCTGTTATTTTTGTCCCTGTGGTTTTTCTAATTATTCGATTCACCCTTAGTTTTTTGGATAGAACTGACATTTTTCAAGAATGTAAGGGACGAAATGGTACAAATTTGAAATTTGGCATGAACTGACATAATTGGACAAATCACCGGGACCAAAACGGGAGTTAACTCTTTAGAATACTCATAACTAATTTCATATCAAATTCATTTGTTAATGAATACAATAATTATCAATAAATAAATAACAATTATCCACAGTTAAGTAGGAGATAAAAAACGGGAAAACCACAAAGTTGATAGTTTAGAATGGTGATAAGTATCCACAAACGTTGATAGTTAAGTAAGAGATATAGATATAGATATAGACATAGATAGATATAGATTGATTTTATTGCGTTATTATAATGGATTTGGTATTTGGGTCCTGTTAAATAAAATAGATAAAATATCCACTTGCTAGCCAATTATTTGTTTCAGTAGATAATGTTTCTAGAATAATTATTCTGCAACTTGCCTATTAGAATATTAGTTTCTTATCCTATAAATAGCATGTATATTGTAACCTTTCATATTGTGAAAATACAAGTTATTCTTTGAGTGTTCACCATTAGTTTTCAGTTTCTTTCATGGTATCAGAACCAATGGCTCTATTTGCTCTCGTATCGATCTTTTTTTTTCAACACAAGTCTGAGTTCCGGTTATGTCAGTAACGGCTGTCTTCAGGTCTGACTCCAATCCTTGTTTCAGCATAAGTATCGATCCTTGTTTCAGCACAAGCCTGTCTGAGTTCCTGTTTAGTTGTGACTTCCTGGTTCACACCAGATTTGTTTCTGATCAGAATTATTTCAGCTCAAGCTTGTCTGAGTTCCTGTTTGGTTGTGACTTCCTGGTTCACACCAGATTTGTTCCTGATTAGTATTATTTCTTGGGAATCTTTGAAAGTTAATGTTTTCAGCATCTGGTGTTTATCAATTGGTATTTCTGGTGCATTTAGATATTTACCAGATTTCGGTTTTGCATCAGATTTTTCATCAGATTTTCGCATCAGATTTCTTTGCATCAAATTTCCGGACCAGATTTTTCGTATCAGATTTTCGAATCAGTGTTCGCGTCAGAATTTCAGATCAGATTTGTAGATCAGATTTTCACATCAGATTTTTTAGTTTGTTTTCTTTTAACCTTTTCCGAATCTGATTATCATCAGATTTCTGGGCTCTTCACACTTTAATTTCCTAAACATCAGATTTCTAGTTGGTATATCCGATTTCTGGTTCAACATTAATTTCCGACTTTGACTTAACTTCTGGTCAAATTTCCAGATTTCTAACTTTGACCTCTGACGTTGACTTTATTTCTGGTCAAACTTCCAGATTTCTGACTTTAACTTTTGATTCTGGTCAACCATTCCAGATATTTTTTTGTTGCTCTAATCTTTGGTTTATTATACGACTTTCCATTACTTCTGTTTGTTTAAATCCCGATTGTTAAAATGAATGAACTCAAAGATTCATCAAGTGTTGTCAATAAAGGTGAACCGAGCTTTGCTACCAACTCTACTGATGTTCTTCCTGTAGCAACTCGACTCACCGATAACAAACTTGACGGCACGAACTTCTTTGAAAGGAGCAAGACTGTTCGCATCTATTTACGAAGTATTGGAAAGGCTTCGCATCTTACGTCTTATTGTCCTACTGGTGAATCCAAAGATCACTGGATTCAAAATGATGCCCGGTTGTTCCTACAAATTAGGAACTCCATTGATACCTCTGTCATCTCACTAATTAATCACTGTGAGCATGTTAAGGAATTGATGGACTATTTGGATTTTCTGTATTCTAGACAAAGTAACATGTCTCGGATATACAATGTGTGTAAGTCTTTTCATCGGGGGGAGCAACTTGATCGATTGATAATCGCGTATGTTATGGAGTTCAAGAAAACGTATGAAGAATTAAAAGCTCTTTTACCCATCAGTACCAATGTGCGGGTTATGCAAACCCAACATGAACAGATTGATGTATTAAGTTTTCTGACTGGTATGCGACCAGAATTCGATGCCATTCGATCTCAGTTCTTGAATGAACATACTATTCCTTCTCTACAAGAGACGTTTGCTCGTATTCTTCGTCATGAACCCAACATTTCATCACCACCTCCTTCGGCTCTTCCAACAAGTACTAATGCACTCGTCAGCCGGGGAGGATTTAGAGGTGGCTTTCAAGGAGGATCACGAGGCGGCTATCGAGGTGGCTCCCGTGGTAATTATGGAGATCGAACTTCAACTACGATGACAGAACCAGGACAAGTTGAATGTTTCTACTGTCATGAACTCGGGCATACCAAATACAATTGTAAGAAACTTTTGGCCCGTCAATCCAAAGGATCTGCTCACCTTGCTGCTACATTTGATGACATCAACATTGTCCCAGCAAAAGAAAGTTCTCATCCTACTGTTACTCCAGTTGCTACTTTTGCTGAGTTAGGTAAATTTCCTAAGAGTCTTGTATGTACTGCACCAAAATTGGTTATTGATTCTGGAGCATCCGAACACATGACTGGTGATCCTCAGCTCCTTTCTGATTTTCAAAAACATGCACCATCACCTTATGTGACTATTGCTGATGGGTCAACTCCAAAAGTGCTTGGTTCTGGTAATGCAAGCATTACTCCGTCAATCCATTTATCCTCCGTTTTGAACCTTCCCAATTTTCCGTTTAATTTACTATCTCTTAGTAAAATTACTCGTGGTTTGAATTGTAATGCCTTATTTCTTCCCGATTCTTGTGTTTTTCAGGATCTGTCAACGAAGAGGATTATTGGTAAAGGACGGGAATCTGATAGCCTATATATACTTGAAACTCAGACACCTTACTCTTTAGCATGCTCAAATTCGTCACCGTTTGAAGCACATTGTCTATTAGGTCATCCATCCCTGCAAAGCCTCAAGAAGTTGTGTCCTGAATTTTCTCATTTGTCATCTTTGTAGTGTTAGTCATGTCAGCTTGCTAAACACCAACGTGTTTACCTAAGTCCTAGAGTCAATAAGAGGGCTACGTCCCCATTTGAGTTGGTTCATTCTGATGTTTGGGGTCCGTGTCCTGTTCCGTCTAAACTTGGTTTTAAGTACTTTGTTACGTTTGTTGATGACTATTCCCGTGTAACTTGGCTTTATTTTATGAAAAATTGTTCTGAATTGTTTTCTCATTTTTGCTCCTTAAATGCTGAAGTAAAAACGCATTTTAATGTCTCTATTCGAACCTTGAGAAGTGACAATGCAAAAGAATATTTTTCAGAATCCTTTCGATCTTACTGTTTGCAAAATGGCATAGTTCACGAGTCATCATGTATCCATACCCTAGCCCAAAATGGAATTGCTGAACATAAGAACATGCATCTTCTTGAAGTAGCAAGAGCACTTTTGTTTCAAATGACAGTTCCAAAACCATTTTGGGCTGATGCGGTATCCACAGCCTGTTTTCTTATTAATCGGATGCCATCGATTGTTCTAAATGGAGATATCCCATTTTTGGTTCTGTGTCCTGAAAAACCTTTATATCCAATTCCCCCTAAAATATTTGGAAGTACTTGTTTCGTCCATGATACACATTCTCATCCTACCAAGTTAGATCCAAAATCGGTTAAATGCGTACTTGTTGGCTATTGTCGTGTCCAAAAGGGTTATCGATATTTCTCCCCTACTCTTCAGCGATACTTTGTCTCTCGAGATGTCACATTACATGAAGATGTTCCTTTCTTCCCTGTATCAGATCCTCATCCATTAAGGGAATATGATGAGTTCATCATCTATCCTCATTCTATAACCCCACAGACACAGCCACCCACTACTTCCGATTCACCAGCACCTGAGCTAGCCTCTACATCTGAACCTATTGCCTCTCAGGAACCTCGAGTTGATCCCCAACAACTTCCCGTACCCGATAGACATCCTGTTATTCAAGTATATCAACAGCGACATCGCTCATATCCTGTTCCTGAACCGTCCGATTCGGCGAAAGATTCATCCACTGAATCTCTTGACGATAACCTTCCCATTGCTATCCGAAAAGGTAAGCGTACATGTACCTATCCTATTGCTTCCTTTGTTTCATATGACAAGTTATCTACAGCTTCTCGTTCATTTGGTGCTACTGTCGATTCGATTTCTATTCCTAAGACAGTAGGTGAAGCTTTGGCCCACTCTGGATGGCGTAATGCTATGGTTGAGGAAATTAAAGCTCTTGAGCAGAATAATACATTAGTAAATTTACCTGCCAACAAAAAGGAAAGTGGGTGCAATGGGTATTCACGATTAAGGTTAATCCAAATGGCTCTCTTGCTCGTTTAAAAGCTCGTCTAGTTGCAAAAGGTTATGCTCAAACTTATGGAATGGATTATTCAGAGACATTTTCTCCTGTTGCCAAGTTAGCATCGGTTCGTGTATTTATATCGTTGGCTGCCACGTATAACTGGGGTTTGTATCAACTTGATATCAAAAATGCATTTTTGCATGGAGATTTGAAAAAAGAGGTTTATATTGAGCAACCACCAGGGTTTGTTGCTTAGGGGGAGTCAGATAAGGTATGCAAGTTAAAGAAATCCTTGTATGGTCTTAAGCAATCCCCTCGTGCTTGGTTTGGGAAGTTCAGTATTGTGGTTACTGAATTCCGTTTAAAAAGAAGCTCATATGATCATTCGATGTTCTTCACTTCCTCAAAATTGGGATGCATTCTTCTCGTTGTGTATGTGGACGATATTGTAATTACCGGAAGTGATGAAGTCGGCATTCAGAAATTAAAAGGTTTTCTTGGAACTCGTTTTCAAACTAAAGATTTAGGAAGATTAAAGTATTTACTGGGATTGAAGTATCTCGGTGTAGAAAAGGGATTTGTTTAAATCAACGGAAATACTGTTTGGATGTTCTAAAAGATTCTGGAATGATTGAAGCAAAGAATTGTGATGCACCGATGATACCGAACATGAAATTAAAAGCAGATGATGGGGACCTTCTTGAAGATCCAGAAAAATATGGAAGAATAATCGGTAAGTTAAACTATCTGACCATTACTAGGCCGGATATTGCTTTTCCAGTCAGTGCGGTTAGTCAGTTTATGTCATCCCCTAGAATTGCACATTGGGAAGTTGTTTGTCACATCCTCAAGTACCTAAAAGGTGCTCCAGGTCGAGGTATCTTGTATTAGAATCATGGTCATCATATAGTAGAAGGCTTTACAGATGCTGATTATAACGGGGACCCGACAAACAGACGTTCTACTACCGGGTATTGTGTTTTTGTTGGAGGCAATCTTTGTGTCATGGAAAAGCAAGAAGCAAAATGTGGTATCCCGTTCAAGTGTAGAATCAGAGTATAGGGCCATGGCACAAACCACATGTGAGCTAGTTTGGATTCGAAACCTTCTTAACGAAATTGGGTTTTGGCAAACGAAACCCATGAATTTATGGTGTGATAACACAGCAGCTATTCATATTGCAAATAACCCTGTGTTTCACGAAAGAACCAAACATATAGAGGTGGATTGTCACTTCACCCGGGAAAAGCTTGAAGATGAAACGATTACAACGCCTCATGTCAGAACTGGAGATCAATTAGCAGATGTGCTCGCCAAAGCCTTGCCCGGAAACAAAATTTACTCTATTTGTAACAAGTTGGGCATGGTCAATATATATGCTCCAGCTTAAGGGGGAGTGTTAAATAAAATAGATAAAATATCCACTTGCTAGCCAATTATTTGTTTCAGTAGATAATGTTTCTAGAATAATTATTCTGCAGCTTGCCTATTAGAATATTAGTTTCTTATCCTGTAAATAGCATATCATAGTGTGAAAATACAAGTTGTTCTTTGAGTGTTCACCATTAGTTTTCAGTTTCTTTCAAGTCCCACCATAAGATATTTTATTCGGAGTAAAATGTCATTTTCATCTCTGAAATTTGGTCATTTTTGCGATTTTCATCTACATGTTTGTTTTTCCACATCTGGATCCAAAATGTTTGATCGTCTGAGGTGTTAACTCCATCTATTTTTCACTGTTACATAAGGGGCATTTATGTCTTTTTATATGTTTTATTATTATATCAGATTTATTCATCACATTTTTAAAATATGTATATATATTGAAAAAAAATCCAAATTCCACATTTATGCCTTTTTACATATTTTTATTTGTATACCCGATTTATTCACCCCTTCTGGATCCAAACAGTAAGGATGAAAATAAGATTTTACTCTTTTATTTGTTTCCATTTCGTGCTATTAAATCTTATATATATAGGGGAAGACTATAGAGAAAACCCACTTGAGTTGTGTAAACTTAAGAAACCTTTGTAAAAAACCCATGTAAACTCAAGAAACCTTTCTAAAAAAATAGGAAATGTAATATACATATATTTGAACATTTTTAAAAAAAGAAACACAAAAAAACACCGAGTATTTTTTTTAAATGTTACAAATTTCAGGTTACATAATATATATGTCCAAAAAAATGTAACATACAAATTTTCAACATTTAAAAAAAAAACTATAGGCGCTTTTTTCATTTAATAAAAAAATGTTCGTGTACATTTATATTACATTCCCTGTTTTTTTAGAAAAAAATAAAAATGTTACATAGGGTTTATTTGGGTTTTCTCAACTCACATGTGTTTTCGATTTATCTTTCCCCTATATATATATATATATATATATATATAGAGAGAGAGAGAGAGGAATGTTAACGTACATTACGGCTTAATGTACATCACGTAGGACAAGTAATTACGCACGTTCATTTTAAAATCACGCACGTTATAACTCCAAAATCCAAAATCACGCATGTTGAAACACAATAATCACGCATATTGAAAACATTAACCACGCATGTTATAGAACAAATCACGCACGTTGTTGTACGTGAAGTACGTTAAGCCGTAATGTACGATATACTTTTTCTCTCTCTCTATATATGTGTGTGTATTTCTTTTAGTTTGAGTAAATAGGTAAAAATATTAAATTGCTCTCACATGAAAGTTAAATTATTTGAAACACTAAAAACAAATGGAGTTAGCAATAAAAGCCGAAAACTCTTACAACATGAACATAAAGGATGACCAGCATGTTTTTTTAACATCATGGATGAAACTTGCAATTTCATATTGTAAATGATATGAATGTGAAATCTGAATTTGTATTTATGAAAGTGTGTATAAAACATGAGAAGGAACCATCTATATATAGGGAGAAAGAGGGACCAAAAAGAAATAACTATTTACATAAGGGATACCTATAATTGCATGCAAGGACACCTAGCATTGCATGCAAGGACACCTAGAATTGTATGTAGGGACCTCTAGTTAACAACTAGGCCCTTCAACTATTTACAACTAACACTCCTCCTCAAGTTGGAGCATAGATGTTAATCATGCCCAACTTGTTACATATGAAATCTATTTGTGCCTTTCGGAGTGGTTTTGTGAAGATATCTGCTAGTTGGAATTCCGTCTTAACATGGATTGGCTGAATTGATGGAGGATCCTTTTGAGTACCGACTATCCGATCTCTGATTAGGTGACAATCAACCTCAATGTGTTTAGTTCTCTCATGGAATACTTGATTTTTGGCTATATGTATAGCTGATTGATTATCACAGTATAATCGCATCAAGTCTTCAGAGATAACCCCAAGTTCTCTGAGAAGACAACGAACCCATATCATCTCTGATGTAACATCTGCCATAGCTCTGTACTCTGATTCGGAACTTGATCTAGATACGGTGTGTTGTTTCTTACTCTTCCAGGAAACAAGATTTCCTCCAACGAAAACACAGTACCCAGTGGTGGATCTACGGGAAATAGGACAGCCTGCCCAATCTGAGTCTGAGAATCCAGATATACGTCCATCTCCATCTTCTGTGAAAGCACCCACACGACAATGACCCTGATCGGAATATAAGATTCCTAGGCCTGGTGTGCTCTTGAGATATCTTAAGACACGGAGAGCAGCATCCCAGTGTCCTGTGTATGGAGTGGCCATGAATTGACTTAGGACACTGACGACAAAGGAGATATCTGGCCGGGTGACAGTTAAGTAGTTAAGTTTTCCGACCAGTCGTCTGTATCGCTCAGGATCTTTCATGGGACTTCCATCCTCTGGAAGGAGCTTCCTTGTAGGAAGCATAGGACTGTCAACCGGTTTGCAACCCAGTAAGCCACACTCAGTTAGCATATCAAGGACATACTTTCGTTGACAGAGAAGTATTCCTTGTGGGGAACGAGATACTTCTATGCCAAGGAAGTACCGAAGTCGACCCAAGTCGCTAATCTGAAACTGAGATTGAAGGAACTGTTTGAGCTTGATAATCCCTTCTTCATCATCCCCTGTAACTATGATATCATCCACATAAACAACTAAGATGATCCTTCGTCCTTGATAATGTCTGAAGAATACAGAGTGATCATATGTACTACGAACCATTCCAAATTCTCCCATAACACTAGAAAACCGACCAAACATGCTCTGGGAGATTGTTTAAGGCCATACAGAGAATGACGTAGTTTACATATTTTGGATGCCTCCTCCTTAACAATGAACCCTGGTGGCTGCTCCATATAAACCTCCTCCTCAAGAACACCATTAAGAAAGGCGTTCTTGACATCAAGCTGGTGGAACGGCCAATGATGAATGGAAGCAAGAGCAATACAAATACGCACATAGGGCATCTTGGCAACTGGGGAGAAAGTCTCATGATAATCAATACCATAAGCCTGGGAGTAACCCTTGGCGACCAAACGAGCTTTCAAACGATGCAGAGAACCATCAGGGTTAAGTTTAACTGTGAAAACCCAACGACAACCAACCACACGCTTACCAGGAGGAAGTGGTTCAAGATCCCATGTATGATTACTCCGTAAAGCCCCAATTTCTTCTTCCATAGCTTGACGCCATCCTGGGTGAGCAAGAGCTGTCATCACATTTTTGGGGATCGGATAGGAATCAAGGGAAGTGGTGAAGGCATGAGATTCTGTAGAGAGGTGAGCGTAAGCGGCATAGTCCTGGATGGGATAACGGGTGGCGTGTCTAGGTTCTTTCCGGAGGGCAATAGGTATATCAGGATATGGTGCACCTGGAGGATCATAGGTAGTGGTTTCTGGTAACGGAGAGATGGGTTCAGTGTCAGGTGGTGGAACTGTGGACATACCAGATGTAGAGGCAGGTTCTGAATCAAGAGTCTCTGACGTCCTGCAGGAGTTGGAACCATGGCGTCTGAGACCAGAGGGGTAGACGGAGCAGTAGACGCAGGAATGATAGGGATGATGGGGGATTCAGATAGATCGGGTTCTGGAAACGGATCAGACACAGGTGTAGAGGATGTAGAAAAGAAGGGACATTCCTCATGGAAAGTAACGTCGGAACTGGTAAAGTAACGATGAAGAGAAGGACTATAACATCGATAACCTTTCTGGACACGTGAGTAACCTACAAAGATACCACGAATGGCTCTGGCATCAAGTTTAGGGGTCCCTGGACGATGATCATGAACATATGCAACACATCCAAATATTTTGGGTGGAAGTGGAAACATAGTTCCTTTAGGAAAAAGGATGGAAAACGGGGTTTGACCATGAATGACGGGTGACGGCATACGGTTAATAAGGTAAGCGGCAGTAAGGACCGCGTCTCCCCAGAAACGATGAGGAACATGAGAATGAATCATGAGAGTGCGAGTGATGTCTAATAAATGTCGGTTCTTGCGTTCAGCAACACCATTTTGTTGTGGTGTATAAACGCAAGATGACTCGTGAATGATGCCATTAGATTTTAAGTAAGAAGAAAAATCAGTCGACAAATATTCTTTTGCATTGTCTGTACGCAAGGTTTTAATTGAGGTTTGAAATTGAGTTTTGACGTAAGCATGGAATTCACGAAATATTGAATATACTTCAGCACGGGATTTCAATAGATAAACCTAAGTAGCACGAGAATAATCATCAATAAAGGTAATAAAATATTCAAAACCCAAAGTTGATTTCATAGGACATGGGCCCCAGACATCAGAATGCAAAAGTTCAAACAATGTATTGACTCGATTAGAAACTCTAGGGGGATAGGGACGCCTGGTATGTTTACCAAGTTGACATGACTCGCAATGAAAATCAAAAGAAGATGGAAAATCCGGTCTCATTTGCCTTAGAACCGCTGCAGAAGGGTGGCCTAGCCGGCAGTGAGCCTCCGTGATACTGGAATCACATATGTTGGCTTGAGGGTGTGACGAATCACATATGTTGGCTTGAGGGTGTGACGGTAAAGGCATACGGTAGAGGCCTCCTGATTCAAAACCTGTGCCAATCAGCTGGTTCGTCCCTAGTTCCTGAAAAGTGCAGTGAGTAGGATAAAATGTTACAGAGCAGTTATTTTGTTTGGTAATTTGACTTACCGAACAAAGGTTATCAGGGAATTTAGGAACCAACAAGACAGAAGAAAGGTTTAGATCTTTCGAATTACTAACCGATCCAATGCCACGGACTGGGCATGAGAATCCATCAGCAAGACGAACTGGTGGGTGAGAACTAGTACGTAGGCTAGAAAGGAGATACTGAATCCCAGTCATGTGATGAGTAGCTCCAGAATCAATAATCCAGGATACGTCAAGATAAGAAAGTATACCTGAATTGACCAAGCTGGCTTGTGGGCTAGGGGCAGGCGACTGTGAGGCCAACAGTTGTTGAAGTCTACTGAGATCATCCTTGCTCAATGTGTAAGAAGGAGCAGTATCAGTAGTTGGGTCAGAAGACTCACCAGTAGAAGCTAGTCGGGCTTTTGGCTGAGATCCAGGAGCACGGTTTGGGCAATTGTGCTTTGTATGCCCTGGCAGCTTGCAATAATGGCAGTTGTTTGGGCAGTTGTACCTTGCATGTCCAGGTTCATGACATAAGTGACATACAAGATTACTACCATGTCCTCTAGTGCCTCGTCCAGTGCCTTTCTTCATATAAGAACTTTGACTTGTACCCTTACTGACCAAGGCAGACATATCAGTTGGAGATGCGTCCGGACCATACATTTCTCGCAAGAGATGATATGTGGACGCCACAGATGAAATAGCGGTAGAGTTACTTAGCAATAATGGACGTGCACTTGCATACTTAGGTGATAAACCCGCAATAAACATCATGACATCCATTTTGGTGTTACGCTCCTCCTGAACTTTTAAATCAGCAGTAGGTGGAAAAAGAGCTCGTAACTCATCTTGAAGCTTTGAGAAACGAGTAAAGTAATCAGTGAAGGTGGAGTCACCTTGTTCAGCCCGAGTGAAGGCCTGAACAACAGAATAGGCATGGGACAAAGATTCCTTAGCTAAGAAGGATGAAGACAGGTGGTCCCACATTGCCTTTACCGTAGGGAAGTTTTGAGCGATTATGAGAATTTGTGGCTCCATGGAATTCCATAGAGCCATTTGTATCCCACTATCGTCAATACGCCATTCCCGGGGAGTCGGATCAGGGGGTGGTTTTGTTAGATGGTCTTCTTTGTCCACACTTGCAAGACCTTTTTGGACAAAGAGGCTCCATGAACTCCAGTTGCTCGAGTCCAGTTTAATGGGGATGCGTAAAACCGAGGCATAGTTGATAATGCCTGGAGCAATCTGGTTTTCTACAGTATTTTTCTTGTCTTCCTTATCTCCCATTGAAACAAGATATTCAAACAGAAATTGAAAAGCTAAACTGGAATACGAACTCGCTTACCGAGGCAGAAAACAAAAAATGTTTAGATCGAAAAACCGATTGCACGGAAATGATCGGAAACAAATTCCGGCGAGGCTGGAAAAAGGGCGACGTCCGGAGGTGGTGGGTTGTGATGGTTTTAGGTGTTTGAGTTCCAAGAAAATCCGTTTCTGATGTGGAAGATCAGACTAAGCTACAACCACAGAGCATACTACGAACTTTCTAAACCGGGTTTTAGGAGTGGAAGGTGAAGGTTATACGGGACAGGTGGTGACCGGAAATTTAGCTGGGAATGGTCACCCGGAAAGATGCTCGTGAGCTAAGAAACCTTTAGCTTTGATACCATGTAAATGATATGAATGTGAAATCTGAATTTGTATTTATGAAAGTGTGTATAAAACATGAGAAGGAACCCTCTATATATAGGGAGAAAGAGGGACCAAAAAGAAATAACTATTTACATAAGGGATACCTATAATTGCATGCAAGGACACCTAGAATTGCATGCAAGGACACCTAGAATTGTATGTAGGGACCTCTAGTTAACAACTAGGCCCTTCAACTATTTACAACTAAAACATATAAACCTTAAAAAAAAAAAGTTTGCTCATCAAGAATAATTAAAAGCTATAAGTTTTAAAGGAAACATACCCTTAACAAGAATTAAAGCCACTTGCGTTGTAGCTTTGTGGTAAGAGTTACTAAAGCCTTTTTGGAGAAAGACCCATATTCAAACTTTGGCAAAGATGTAATTCAAAAAAAAATTTGTAACAATTTGGTAATCCTAGATATCCTCCACTATAGTTCAGTTTTTGTTTGTTGTTTTTGCGGATGAACTTCTAATTTGACAATCGAGGCATATTTTGTGGTTGAACTTGTAATCTGAAAACTGTGGCGTATTTTGTGGTTGAACTTGTAACTTGACAACCGTGTCATATTGTGGTTGAACTTGTCGTAGGAAAACCATATTGTATTTTGTGGACGAACTTTTAGTTTTATAATTGTATCGCATTTAGGATTTTTATTGGATTTTTTTTCTGCATTTTAAGCAGAAAAAATCTGGAGCTTTTAATATATTTTTTTAAGTTTTTGTCAGAAAATGGTAGGAATATTGTTGTTGGAAAATAATAGGAACACGGTGGTCGGAAAACAGTAGGAACATTGTTGTCGGAAAACAGTAGGAACCTTGTGGTCGGAAAACAGTAGGAAAATTGTTGTCGGAAAATAGTAGGAACACAGTGGTCGGAGTAGAAAAATTGTGGTCGGAACTTTGTCTGAAATAGTAACTCCTTTTTTTGTCGGAAATTTTTAGCCAAGTTAGTCGGACACTTGTCGGAAATATTTTCCAACAAATGTATTTCTGTCGAAAATTGGTCAGAAACGCCATATTTTCCGACAAAAACCTTAGTCGGAAAGAAGACAGTTTTAGTAGTGGTTTCTTTTGGCCTCTTGGGCGTATACGTAATTCAAAAAATAAATATGGGTGCTACTAAATGTACCCCCTTTTCTACTGGACGTACCCCCTCCTTCAACTTTCACATGAATACAATTCAAACCCTTTTGTTTTTATTTTTTCACTTTTATCTTTAATTATTATTATTATTATTATTATTATTATTACTAGTATTTGAATTTTAAAACGTTATTTTATTTAAAAAGAAACATTTTTTGGTTATTTGAAAAAAATCGGTTTCCTACGTTTTAAACCGAAGCGAGTCATTTTAGTTTTGAAGCAGGATTTTTTTTTTTTTTTATAACGGCTTGAAGTGGGTATTTGAATTTAGTTTGTATAAACAATAATACACAAAAATTTCAATGAAGCTTTGAAACCACCCAACTTAATATAGTTTTTGGAGTTAAAAGAAGAGATATATTTGACAATCACCACGTCAATTTGTAGATAATGATTATGATTAGTCAATAGCATATCATCACAATAATTAAATTTCAACTTATATCGATTATTAATTGATATTACATGCTTTGATCAAATCATTTTACAATCTAATGTGCTAGTTAACGTTTTATTTTCTTTTTGCATCTTATTACTTTTAATAAATAAAAGTTGTTAATTATATTAGAAAAATATTTTAATATAATAATAACACTAATAAAATAGAAATAGAAATAGAAAGATGAAAATAACTAAAATACGAAATAAATTAAAAATATGAAATCAAATGCTTTTTTCTAAAAATGTTCTGAAACTTTTTTATTGTTTAAAAAAAATCTTTTTATTAATTTGTAATGATATTTTATAGAAACATAATAAAATACTAGTTAGAGAAAAAGTTTTCAAAAACAATATTTGAATTGTATAGAGGGGTGAAATTTAATAATTTTTAAACTGTATTTTTAGAAAGGGGGTATGACTAGTAAAAAAGGGGGTGCATCTAGCCAACCCCAATAAATATATAAAAAAAGAAGGTTGTAGTTTCTGTTGGGCATAAAAAAACAAGAATTAAAAAAGTCTGAACTAAACGATAATAAATATATTACTTATTACATGACAAATTAAATCAATTACTCATATGCTTATTAATTGTTGTGAGAAATCAACACCATAGAAAATGAAATCAAAGATATATACGCCAACAATTCACTGTTTATTCAATGATCAACGATTTCAAAACGAAATTGAAAACTAACCTCACCCACGTAACAACCAAAGCGTTGTTTAACTAAATGATTACCAAAGTTACAAAAGTGACCCATTTATTCTTGCTAAATTGCTAAGTAACCCTTTAAGTTTGACTAACGTGTTGACTGCATAAAAAGACTTCGTTTGCGTAAGCAGTGGCGGATCTAGAAAGTTCGTATAGGGGCAACATTTCAAAGAAAAGGGGTAACGAAATCGAAAAAACGTCAAAATTCTCCAAAATTTACACTACTGCCGGAGCGTTAAGGGGTAGCTTATTACATAGTAGGTCCGCCCCTGTGCGTAAGAACACTGACGGGTGAACATGTTTGGAAAACAAGGGTCAAACTCTATTACCCAAAACGAAATGAAAACATCCTCAAATTTGCTCATAAGTTTGAAGTTATCCACGTTAGAAGATAACATGGAACTATTGGACAATTATTTAATATTTCCTAATTTTTTTCTTTTAATGCTTGAGCAAATAGTTTGTCATGTTAGCATTATTTGACTGCCTGGCAAAATTTGAATTATAATCATCCACTTTTTACTAGAAGAAGTATGAATTACTGAAAAAAAAAATACATATGTAAATTAACAATTACATAAGTAACTTTTTGGTAGTTACATTTCCTACACTTTCTTATTAATTATTATTTTTTCAATATTTGTGTGCAGTTTTGTAAAATGGATTTTGTTAGTCCATTTATTACTTCGGTCGTTGAATCTCTTATGGTCCCTGTTAAGAAGCATTTGGGTTTTTTGGTATCCTCCACAAGATATGTTAGAGATATGAAGGAGAAAATGGAACAATTGAATCTCACAGAACAAGATATTCGACATACTTTGGAAGAAGAAGTTGCAAGAAATCATGAGGTATCTCACCATGTGTTGCCATGGTTGGAAAAAGTCAAAGAGGTTAACGAAAAGGCGCAAAGTATTCCATCTGGCGGAATCGGATGCTTCAACATTGCAAAAAAATACAAAGCAGGAAAACAATCGTATAATATTCTCGAGGGGATACAAGCTCTTGAAACATGGAAATCTGAGATCGTGTTTACTAAGGTAGAAATACCTCTTGCTGTGGTTGGATCTACTTCTACAGAACCGTCCACCTCTACCGCTGATGGTACCCAACACAACTTCAAGTCAAGAGATTTGATATACAAGGCTGCTTTGAAATCCCTTCGATCAAATGACGAGTCCCAAAGGATGATTGCTCTATGTGGGATGGGGGGTGTCGGCAAGACCACATTGATGGAACAGCTAAAGAAGGAAGTGGAAGCTTCAAATTCTTTTCATAGGGTTGTGAAGGTGGTTCTTGGGGAAAACACCGACGTAATTGCTCTTCAACGAGCTATTGCAAAGTACATTGATTCTGAGGATTTAAAAGAAGATACTAGAGATGCAAGGGCTGATCGTCTTCAAAAAAAATTTGAAGAGATGTCAAAACAAGGAAAGAAAACTTTGGTAATAATGGACGATATTTGGAGCGAGGTCGATCTTAAAGATGTTGGACTAAGTCCATTGCCAAATGGGTTTAAGTTGTTGTTCACTTCACGATTTGAAAATGTTTGCGCTCGGATGGGTGTTAAAACTGACTCAGTTTTTAAAATACGCGTCTTAGATGTAGCAGAAGCAAAAACTTTATTTTTTGGAATTGTGGGACCATCTATGTTAGATGGTGATGAACCTGAGCTCCAAAAGATAGGAGAAGATATTGTGAATAAATGTGGGGGTTTGCCCATTGCCTTAAAAACCATTGCCAAAAGTCTTATCGGTAACATAAAGGAGGCATGGCAAGAAACACTTTCAAATTTACAACATGAAGACCTTCAAGACCTCAATCACATCGTCCATAAAGTTTTTGAAATGAGCTACAACTATCTTCAAAATGAGGATGATAAATCAATTTTTCTTCTTTGTGGCTTATTTCCAGATGACTTTGATATCCCTATTGAGGACTTGTTGAGGTACGGGTGGGGATTGAACTTGTTTACTAAGGTACATACTTTAGCAGCAGCAAGAAGACGAACAATCATTTGTGTTAACAACCTCATACGGGCGAACTTGTTGACAGAAAGTGAACTAATGGGATGTGTAAAGATGCATGATCTCGTGCGTGCTTTTGCTTTAAGTAATTTCTCTGAAGTCAAACAAGCTTCAATAGTCTACCATGATAATATGTCAGGGCAACCACTTATAAAAGATGCAAAAGAGTCTTATGCTAGAGTTTTACTAAAGTGCACAGGTATTTCTAAATTTCCTGTAGACTTTAGTTACCCAAATCTCTCACTCTTGATTGTAATGAATGGGAAAAACCTACTCAAGTTTCCGCAACATATTTATGAAAAAACAGAAAAACTTGAGGTTGTCTGTTATGACAAAATAGGTATTCCATTGCTTCCGGTGGTGTTCGAACACTCGACCAAACTTCGAACACTATGCCTTCGTTCATGCTCGTTGATTGAAGATATATCTTTCCTTGGAAGTCTTAGCAACTTGGAAACATTGAGCCTTGTTGATTGTGGAATAAGAAGGTTGCCATGGAAGATAGGAATGTTGAAAAAACTGAAGTTACTAGATTTGACTGGATGTGTTGACCTACGCATTGACGATGGTGTCTTTCAAAACTTGGGCGGCCTTGAAGAACTTTATATGAGAGCTGATAGATATAGTTCTATTGATTTCACAGATGCCAACTATGCCGAATTGGAGATACTTTCACAGAGGCTATTTGCATTAGAGTTGGAGTTGTTTAAGAACGATATCCAACCGAAAAACTTGTCTTTTGAAAAACTTGAAAGGTTTAGAATATCTATCGGTTGTCAATTGTGGAACTATGAGATATATTCATTCAGAAATACGATTAAATTAGTTGGTGAGTGCAATGAGCTGCTAGAAAGCAAAATCAGTGATCTATTTGAGAAAACAGAGGAGCTTCATTTACAAGTGAATGATATGAATCAAGTTGAAAATGTGTCGATGCATCACTCATTTTCCAATTTAAAGGTCCTTTATGTTTCTCATTGTAAAGAGTTGACATACCTCTTCACAGTTGCCATGGCAAGTGGTTTGAAGAAACTGGAGCGGCTCGAAATCTCCAATTGCCCTGTTTTGAGAACACTGGTTGGTGAGGATTGTACAGTTGGGGTGATTAGATTCCCAAAGTTGAATTATTTGTCTTTAGATAAGCTACCAAGCATGGTAAGCTTATCTGAAACTGTGATTGAGTTACCAGAAATGGTAGAGTTGAAACTTGTTACTCTTCCCAACTTCACGAGCATTTATCCTGACAAGGGTAATCCATGTGCGATACAATCCTTATTGAACAAAAAGGTACATACATACATACATACATACATTATTTTGACCTTTATATCTAAAGCTAAAAATAAATTATAATTTAGTACACAGGCCATAATAAAAATGAATTATTATTGTGTAGGTTGTGATACCAAAGTTGGAGAAACTATATATTGATGGTATGGAGAACTTGAAGCAGATTTGGCCGTGTGAGATTTCAACTGATGAGAAAAATAACGTTTCCGGGTTGAGAACGATCACTGTGAGATGTTGTGATAAGCTTATCAATATTTTTCCAAACAACCCACTGCCAACGCTGAATAATTTAGAAGAGCTTGAAGTTGGAAGGTGTGATTCCATTGAAGTAATATTCAACATTGACTTAGAAAATGTTAGTGAAATGGAGGGATACATTAGCAGATTAAGAAGCATCAGCGTTTATAATTTAAGGAAGCTTAAAGAGTTGTGGAGGATGAGAGGTGTAAATAACTCTAATATCCTCGTCAATGGCTTTCAAGCTGTACAAACCATTTACATAAATGATTGCAAGATGTTTAAAAATGTATTCACACCTGTCACAGCCAATTTTGATCTCAGCGCACTTACCGACTACAACTCTCTAAAGGTACTTCATGTCATCCAGCTGTCAAATTTATTGAATAAAGTATTAATACCACATCTTAATTTTCACACATTAAATTATCACAAATGCTTTAAGTTTCTATTTGTTTCCTTTTCTACTTTCTTTACCAATACTGAATCACAGTCAATAATTAAAATTATGTTTCAAGTTATTTCACGTAACTTCAATTATCTTGTGTGATTTATTTATGTTTTCATGATTCTTGGTTGGCCTTCCCCACTGTTTCCATTTTGTTTTTTGACTTTATATTATATTTAAAGTGTTAAATGAAGACATTAAAGTGTTATTTACATTTATTGTTACATGTAGATTAATGTCATACCAGAAGTGGATGATTACATACCAGATGTCACATACACATCTTATCTTCTGCACACCTGTCATCACCTTCAAAGTCTTTATTTATGGAATGATGAAAGAGTGGGGGAGGTGTTGTTTGATATGGATAGTCCAACAAGTAGTAGAGAATTAGTAACAATTCAACCGCCACTACTACTTCCCTACCTTCAAACTATACGCCTAGAGGGTTTAGAGAAGATGAGTGATGTGTGGAAGTGCAATTGGAATACATTCTTGATTCGTCATCATCCACCTTTGCAATTTCCATTCCAAAACCTCACACACATTTACTTGGGTTATTGTCACAAAATAAAGTACTTGTTTTCTCCTCTTATGGCAAAATATTTATCCAACTTAAAGAGTGTCTGGA
>JARYGA010010949.1:0-43439 GCA_030545235.1 Helianthus tuberosus
GTATAGAGACTCGTGTCATATGGTTTAACAAAGCCTACATACTAACTGAAACTTAATCTAATTGCTTACGACCCAGTACGACCCGTTTAGGTAGCTTATGCTACTGTAACGCGTCGTTCGCGTGAAACGCGTTCGGACCGCCTAACTAGCCCTATGACAAGTGTTATATGCCTAAACATGTTACATAATCAGTTATGTGACAAAAGTTTAGGTTACATATGCTTAATTACCAATTATACATGAAAAGGGTATTCTGGTAATTTACCTAAGGCATATAAACTACCTATCATACAACTACTTAAACGATGTGACCATAAGGTATAACCTCGGAAGGTTATTCCCTACCTACTATGGTCACCTAAGGTATTTGGTCGGATCCTAATGATCGACCAAACTGGGTCGGGTTCGAAGGTATAGGCGATTTATTAGATCGCCTACCCTACGACCCTAGACAACGTGGTAATCAGTGGGCATAGTCCCAAGGGACTATGACCAACGTGATTACACTCACGTTGCGAAGTTCAAACGAACTTCGCATTGACCATTACTGGTCAACGCTGAAAGTCAAACAAAGTTTGACTTTCTGACTCGAAAAGCAATAAAATAAGGAAAAGAACGAAAGAATACTTACGAAGGGTCCCCGAATGCTAATCCCGATTCAAGAATCTCAGGTATGAAACAATGGTTTCAACTTAGAGGTTCTCAATTCAGAATTGTAGTGATTAAATCAATGGGGGTGGATGGGTATTTATAGGAATACCCGAACCGTTAAGATCGTTTGTCGAATATCGTGCCTTAATCACATCCGTACACTTGTCGGAATGTTATGGTGCCTAAAATTCCATCCTTATCCGCTGACTAAGCAGGTTAGAATGTGTGGTTGTGAATTAAACAACGGCTAATACATCGAATCTGGTCCCGAATGCGAAAAACTGAGTTTCTGCATGTTTTCTGCCCAGAATAGGCAGTCGCGTAGCGCGACTGCATATGCCCTTAGGGCTCGCGCTATGCCACTGCCCCCATGTTTCAGCAATGTTTCAAAATTGGCAGAATTGGTCCCTGCACGTGTTTAAGGCCTTTTTCGACGCGTTTGAACCCCGTTAACCTCATTTTAAGGCTCTAAAATGAAGTTAAAGTATAGGGAACTCAAGACATGCTCAAAAATATGCCGGAGGTTGGTTCGTTTGGCCGTACGAACGCGATATTCGCTTATTTACGACGGAATGCGCATAAGCGCGAAAAACGATCCAAATGACGCGACGAATGGATTTTTCTTATGGCGAACACTAAAATATAATATAGTCATGCTTACATAAATTTTTGGATGTCCGGATGTATTCAGAACGTAAGATATGCGTAAAAATGCAAACTTGTGCACTTTTTGACACTTTTAGTCCCTGAATGACCCAAAAGTTTATTTTAGCACACCTAACACCTCAAAGCCTATTTCTAAGCTATGTAAAGGATATTTATGGTATGTTTAACTTATGGTCATGTTCCGGAATGTCTGTTACAGTTCAAATTGGCATACTTTCACAGTTTGTCAACTTTAGTCCTTGTAAGGGATTTAACTTTGATTTCACCACACCAAACCTTCCAAAACTTATATCCAAGTTATGTATAGGTTATTTAAGGTATGTTAAGACTATTTCACTATTCTGGAGTGTTCGTTGCATTAAACTGGTTATATTTACGCATCAGTGCGCGTATAACCTTCCAGAAAGCGATTTAGAGCTTGAAATCGAACAAGAATTGATATGTGCAAATGATACACATATTTTTACATTTGTTTGATGGTCGTGGAGGCACAGGTGTTACATTTGTATTTTTAGAAAATTTTGCCATAGTTTCCCCTAAAAATGGAGGTGTCCATGCTATCTAAACATAACATTTTCTTCCAAAAATCATCACAAAGAATCAACAACTCAATCATCACTTACCAAGTGCCAAAATATTGCAATTTATATAACAACATAAACTTGAATTTTTAGAAAAACTGGTAGTAACTTACTAGTGTTTTTAGTAAGCCTAGTTACCCTTCAAAGTGTGGTCATTTGTTTAATATCATCATTCTTGAAGGTTTTAGGTCCTTACAACTTCCAAACATATTTTCTAAAAATATATCTTTATGTAACCTTCTTGTTACACAAGTGTTTCTACCCTTGTTTAACCATTAAAAGTAGTGTTTGTTTATGTAACAACCAAGATCTACTAAAGCTCATATTTCAAGCTTGGTTCTTTCGGAAAACCATCCATAAATTTTAGATTTATAAGTATTATTAATCATTATTTTTCAAGAAACAATATATTCTTTCAAGTTCATGTCTTTTGTGAGGATGCTTTATAAATCTCTAACATTTTCATCCTCTCATCTTGCTAGATTATATTTTTAATCATGGTCTAGCAAGATCATATAATGATTTACATCATTTACACAAACCAACAATCATCAGGCCTCATAACATCACTAAACAACATGATTTCTTTAAGATTTCTTATAGTTTTATGCTTATGTTCTTGTTTAATCTTCTTGTTCATTAGAGTTCTTTATGATTTGCAACATATATCATATTTTAACCAACTAAACAAGATGTAAAAGGGTGTGTAGAAGATCTTACTACGAGCTCAAGGCTAGGGATGAACAAGTGAAGAAATGAAGTGGATAAAAGCAAACGGTGAAGGTCCTTCAACTTCCGAAAGCTCCAAGCTTCCTAACTTAGCTCCTTACACCTTTGTATCACCTTAGAATGGTTGGAAATGGTTGAAGAATGATGGTGTTGTGGAGGTGGAGTGTGGCCGTGAATGGGGGAGGAGGAAAGCAAGGTTTTTGTGTTATGAAGATGGTGAACTCTAGAGCTTCTTATATCCATCTAATCCCATTAACCATTGGTTATTATGTCCCAAGAGTACACTACATAATCTTACTAAATCTTCACAAATCCAAGCAATATCAAAATAAATCTTGTAAGATTTATGGAGATCACAAGTGGGGCCACCTTGTGACTGAAAATGTGAAGAGGGAGGGGGTTAAGTGTAAATTTGATGGTAAAAGATGTTAATTAGTTGAAGGTTAAGTGTAAGGTCTGGTGTTTTAAGTGTAGGATGTATTATGTAGTATGTTAGGGTGTTCGGGGACCATAACTAGTTCAAAAATAATAAAACAATGCTTCTAGCAATATTTTGGTGTTCCGGGTAATGTCCGGTTGTTCGATTAGATACCGGTTCGTTAAAGTGTCAAGTTATTCCGTTTAGTAATCTTTAAGTGCCCTTTTATGACACTTTTAATTCCCGACACTTAGGAAAGCATACAGGACCATTTTGCCATATTTTTGCATGTTACCAGCATGTAAAAATGCTGATTTTTGCTGATTAATGCAGAATTCTGCACTTTGAGTGGGTTTTAGGCACTTTCCGGCACTTAAACTATCACCTAGTGACGCAGTTTTAAGGTCCTTACTTCCCTACACACCATACTAGTGTAGTACCTTGTCTCTGGCCCTTACGGGGTCTCAAACATTGTCTGTCTATGTACTGACATTGTCAGCATGTTTCTGAGTTATCCGCTAACTGTGCTAACTGTGCTTTCTGCATCGTTTATGTCACTAAAGTCTGTATGTATAAATGATGTGACAGTATGTAATATGTGATGCACATGTATGTATGATACAGAAATCAGAAAGCAGTTTAAGTCATAATTTGTAATTTAGCACAGTCATTAAGCACTAATCAATATTAATTAATTGTACGGATACATGCAAATTTGACAGTTGTCACATTCTCCCCCTGTCAAGAAAATTTTGTCCTCGAAATTTATACTACCTTAACTCCTTAGGGTTACATTATGCGTGTATGTATATGAATAACACTGAGGTAGGTAACCACAAAACCAAATCAAATCTTATTCACATCAGGTGAATCCAGGGATATGTTCCAACAAGAACCCAGTGGTTAAAAGGTATGTGTTCTAACATTTGATGTCAAAGGACACGAGATGTATAGATGTATAATCTAGTGTAACTCAGTTAACAGGGGTGTAACAAAAGAGTTTTGACCAATGGATTTCCAAACAATTGGTTACAATATACCAACGAGTTTTCACAAACCATAGCATCCGCTATATGAACTCAAAATCAACAACTTGAATATGAACATGATCTGTCAACTTCCGAATAAATAAATGGTAAGGATTAGTGTGTTGACATTCTTGAGTTTCGAAAATACACCGAATGAAATGTAAGCGAATCTGGTGTATTTTTGTCTTAGTTCGTAGTTGCATTCGGAATGTTTAAATAATAAGTCAAACAAAAGTATGTGTAGTTTTGTGTGAAACGGTTGACCGTGATTAGCACAAGCTACAAATTTGTAATAGCACCACAAGGTGTCGTAATGACATAATTCAATAATAGTGGTGACTGAACAAGTTCACCGTGTTTGAAATCAAATGAAAGTGTACTGAGACAATCTGAAGATTTGATTTACACTATGTCGTAAAGTTTTCAGTTGAATGCGGAACATCAAAGAACCACTGTTTCTGATGAAAAAGCAATAATTACTGCGGGACGTTCGACCAATAATGAAAGAATCGTTAAGAGGTACATTGTGATATGAAATGAATCGATGTACCATTGCCTTAACACACAACTGTGTTGAGACTGCTTTGATTGTGATAAACAAAACGGATTCAGAGCAAGTCAATAAATAAACATTTAAATCCGTGTATGAGGTGCGTAACCAACTTAGCCCAAGCTTCAATTTTGTGAAAGTGTCACCACAAGGTGTCGAAACCGACAAACGATTTAGTGGAGTCGTAGGTCAACCAAGTCCACTACGACTCAAAACAAAAGAACTTTTGCAAAAATATATGAATATGATGCTCCTAATACATCATATGACGTTTTAAATTAAATATGCGAAATGGATGAGTTCAAGTAATTGAACTTGGTAACCTTACAATAAACGTATGTATCAACGAGGGTATCTCAGCATGGTTACGAAGATAAACCATGAATGTAACTTGAAAGAAATGAAGTCTCAAGGAAGTGTGTTAACTTGATAACGAGGAAGCCAACAATTTCAATAATGTAGGTTAAACCAACAATTAGCTTTAGCAAAATAATATGGGAACTTCAATGAAGCGTTTATTCGTAATGAAACCGCATGCGTAGCAAATGGTGCACGCGTAACATATAAGTTTTCAAGTAATGAAACAACAACGAGTATTTGCTAAAATGAAGAAATGACCAAGTATCAAAGCAAATGTGTGTTCGCTCTCAGCGAAGAAAATTAACGCGATGCAACTACCATTAAGGGGAGTAGAGATGCAAACATCTACTCGCTGGAAGCGAAAGTGAAGATTTTAACAAAAGAAATTTGAGTACTTTATCTGTTTGGTCAATTGAAATAGCATATATGTCAGAATAATGGGGTTTGCGTGAGTCCGCAGGTGTGGTTCCTAAGCAACCTTTACGAGTCTTGACCTGGGTTCACAAAGGTCCTAAGTACATGTCTCCTAGGTTTTCAAAGGTTCGTATTTTGTGTAAACTGTTTTGTGCATCGTGTAGGAAACACAATTTTGTGTATGTATAAAACAAGTTATTGTCCCACAATTCCTCGGTATACCTTCTTCCTGAATTCGCATATAATGACACTCAATCATTGATCAGTCTTAAAATGGTAGTTGGGTCCTCATAGTTAGTTAAATAAATAATTCGTTTGTCCTCGGCAAGAGTTGCCAACACTCATTGGTTAGCCCGTTCGGCTCCTGGTAATTGATGCTCATTTGAAAATCATCGTCTTTCTTCTTGATGAGCAGGACTGGTGTTACCCAAAAACGGGAAACTTGGTCTGTTAGCTTCCTTTTCTATCAACTACTGAAGTTATACTGACAATCCTTGCATCTCCGAAGGTGTAAGTCGCCAAGGTGCATTAGCAGCAGGCGCGGCGCCCGGAATCAAATCGATGCGAAATTCGACTTGTCATCGAGGAGATAATTCTGGTAAGTCTTCGGGGAAGACTTTAGGGTATTCCCTTATCACAGGGATATCTTCGAGTTTAGGTTCTTTGGTTCCCTTGTCCACGACATGAACCCAGAAAACAGCACATCCTTTGTGCGAAAAACTTCCGTATCTTCAATGACTGATAATCTGTAGGGGCGTATCCTGCTCCATGAATCACGATCGTTTCTTCATTTCCCATCGGGGTGCGGGCAATAATCTCCGCTTGATTGCTCGACAACCAATCCATCCCAATTACCACGTCGAAGCTTCCCTTAAGCTAGTTCTATTGAGTACTGGATATCTATCTTGATTACTACTAAAACAAGTATATTCTGAAGCTAAAATTCGAAAACAATGTCAAATAACACAGACGCACAATATTGACTACTATGAGACGTATCGATGGCCATGTTTGGATACTGGCGTGCTTCCCTAGCTCCGGTGTTAGACATTTTTCCCGCGATCTTGCTTGGTCTCCCTTGGGCAATCCTTCCTAAAATGCCCCATGTCGCCGCAGTTAAAACACCCTTGACCTTTCTTTCCACGCCCCGTCTTATGCCAACACGTTTCCCTGCTGTGCCCCACTTTGCCACAGTTGTCACACTTTCCATTTTTACATCGCCCGATATGATGTCGTCGACACTTGTCGCATTTAGGTAGTTTACCCATGTACTCTTTTCCCTTTTTGGCCTTGTTGTTGTTATTTGTCTGGGTACCCTGCTTGAAGTTTTCGAACTTTCTCTTGTTATCTCCAGATGACTCCACATGAGTCTCCTTTTTCTCTTCAGAGATTGAAAATTTGTTCAACCTGATTGCCTCTTCAGTCAAGGCCACGCTTAGATCAATGGCCTCAGCGATCGTTGCAGGCTTTGATGTTGTCACCATGCTCATGATTTGGGGTGCCAATCCCCAAATGAAACGCTTAATCTTCTTAAACTCTGGATCTACCATGTAGGGAACAACACACGACAGAATATGGAATTTCTCCACGTACTCAGCTATCTTTGGAACTTCCATCTTCAAGTTCCAGAACTCAGTTTCCATCTTCTGGCTTTCTGCTCTCGAACAGTACTTCTTATGCATTAGTTCTTTCAGTTCATCCCATGTCAAAGCATACGCAGCAGCCTCACCCAAGGTCTGAACCTGGAGGTTCCACCATGACAGAGCCCCATCTTGGAACAGTCCAGAAACGTACGTGACCTGATGCTCCGGGGTGCATTTGCTCACATGTAAAACAGAATCCATCTTCTCAACCCAGCATACGAAGGCTACGGCACCCCCGGTGCCGTCGAAATTTAGGGGCTTGCAGCCCAAGAACTGCTTGAATGTGCAGCCTGCGACATAAGCAACATCATTCACGTAAGGTATTAACAAAGCACTCGTGGAAATGTCCAAATGTTTTGTAATTTGTCTTAAGTGACTAAACATTACCGTTGGGTGGGTTATTTCCTGAGGTACCTCCGCTGCGCTCGGAGCGAAGGGCCTCGTACTGTGCGATGGCCTATAAGATGCGCTCTTGTATTTTCGCCTCTGTTGTCAGCAGAGGGTTGTTGGTATCGGTGTTTCTTTGAGTTGACATCTTCCTAGAAGAAGATCAGTTAGGTCAGGTCTTATTAAAGATGTAAGCACAAAAGAATCTTCTTAACGAATGAGACCCAGGAGATGTATTACATATATGTATATACGCAGTTGTTATAACAATCAATCACATATCGTCACAATTATAGCACAACTTGTAGATATGAACGTAGCAAGTAAGCATGTAGCATTATAGTTATAGCACAAATATGCAGATCAACAACGTGCTTAGCGAGGGCATAGCGACTGAGCTTCCATTAGTCATTGACCAGGAAGTAAGGTTATATGTTTAATGGGGACTGTGACGATTGAGCTTTCATTGGTTGTCGACCACAATCACATTGTTTACAAAATGCATTACATCAAAAGGGACACAGGGTCACCCTACCCTTGCCCAATAAGTCTGTCAGTGTATCAAAATTACGTGGTCAAAAGTAGTCTTTAAAAAGTCTCCGCAATCTCAGCTCATTTGTAGTGTCTTTACCTAAGAGTAATGCAATCCGCATAAATCCAGAAACCAACTATACTGGTGACTGAGGTGGAGAAGGGAAGAAAAGCAAACTGCTAACATGTGCAAGCTCCTCCTCGAGCTTGTATACACGTCGAAGTAATTAACTGGTCTGCTGCTGGATAGTAAGGAAACGAGCGTCAACACCTAAGAAAGGTGCAAGAGCAGCAGGTGAGAGCGCAAAAGAAGTCTTTGATAATTGTGGAGGATCAAAGTATACTGGCAATAGACAGGGTGGAGGTCGTGGTGTCAGCTCAAGCTCCAAAACTTTGCGACTTATATCCTCAAACTGTAGCTGATGTTACAGGAGCACTCATCCCGTGTGTAGCCTCCATAATGTGAGGGATGGCAAGGGTCTAAAATCAGCATAGTGTATTATAGGAACCATCGAAATGGCTCGTCCAGCGTTGTAGAGGTGAATGTAGCAAACGGTGCGGCCTGTGAGGTTGGGAAAATGCTGCTGTAGCAAAAGGATCGTTATGCGGGTGCTGACCTGGAGTACCTTCCCGGGGTGCGGGTATGTCCTGAAAGAAAGCGGTAGGCATGTCAGTGCAATGGACGTTGGTCTCTATAGGAGCAACATTAGCGGGTGCAGGGGCAGGAACAAACGTCTCAACCAATAAGGAGATCGTCAGGTGCAGGTACTGGGTCAGATATAAGGGGTGCAATGTCTGGTAGATCAAAATAAACAGGGTCATGATTAATCAAGGGTGCAGGATTAGCAGGTGTGACATCAAGCTGACCCAAAAGGAACAGGAGCTGGCTCAGGAGCAGGCCCTGGGTCGTGTAAAGGTGCGGCGTCTTGAGCAGGTGATGGTACTGTAGTCATAGTGGCGTCGTCGTCTGAGTTAGTAGCAAAAAGCGGTGACCTGCCCGTCTGTAAAGCTGAAGTGTCGCAAACTCAAAGGAGTCTGAAATCGAGTGTATACTAGAATCAAAGGATAGCCTGATAACAGGGGTCTCAGATGTGATATTTTTAATAACGTTCTCGACTAACTTTCCATCATTATGGGCGTCATCAGGAGGACCATCATTAAACATGTCAACGTCATCATCAACTATTCGTCGAGTAGCCAACCTTTGGAAGGAATGTCCACAGGAGGCGCATTGTCGAGGATCGGAGCCATGGTGTGTTAACCATCGGGATGACCAGTGATGAAGTGGTCATGGACTGAAACAAGTAGTGACATGAGGATTCTTGTCAGAGAAGCCATCAGCAAGGGTAAATCATCACCAAAAATCTGGCAGCACGGATGGTTGGAAGTCATCCTCGCCCTTGGTCAGCATGTCAGGGTTACTCTCAGTGTCTGAAGTAAACATCTCCGGCGCAGGTGCAATTCTCATTAATTGTGGCGGTGGCCATAGGGTCATCACGTCTGACAATTCGCTTTCTAATCAAAGTTACAGGTGTGCCGGTACATATTAGTCACAGCACGTATATCCATAATAATCACTAACAATTAGTGTATGCACACCAAAGTAATTTATCATGTAGTCACGTATTCACATTATTCTTCATGAAACCTTCTATCCTTCCTAGTCTCTCAGACTAAACGTCCCAGTCTCTCAGACTAAACTTCCCAGCTTCCCAAACTGAATTTCCCAGTCTCTCAGACTAAACTTTTCCCCAGTCTCTAAGACTCAATTTTCCCCAGTCTCTAAGACTCAATTTCCCCAGTCTCTAAGACTGATCCTCCCCAGTCTCTAAGACTGATCCTCCCCAGTCTCTAAGACTGAATTATGAACATAAGTTTTTGAAATGTGTTTTGTGTCTTTTGTTTGTAAAAATGTTTGTCTCCTGAATCTGGGCGTTTTGTGTATGCAATGAAAACATGTCGTAAAACATTTTCGTGAGAGCCCTAATGATCGTAGTCTAGACTCGAGAAAGAATCCTAGTTCGCTACGATCGAAGCTCTGATACCAAGCTGCCACACCCTGTCTTTTGTGGAAGCGTGATTATGGTGTGACTTTCTTAATATCATTGCATTCAATCATAACAACAGCTATATGATAAAACCATTGGTTTGTTATCCATTGAATAAATTTAAAACATAACAACATGGTTTAAAAACGTAGACTTCAAATTTAAGTTTTACAATCATACCAAAATGTCTATGAGTTCACAAAGGACTCATCGAAAGATATTAACTAGCACCAAGGATTGGGAGACGTGTCTCGTCCAGGAATAAGACACACCGACCAAACCCAAAGACCATGGATGACATCTTTATTTCAAACGCAGCATAAAAACTTTCAACGCCCGCCAAATCCACTTATTAGTTCCCTGAAATACATGTAGTTTAAAAACATCAACAAAAGTTGAGCGAGTTCATGTGTTTAGTATGTGTGCACGAATCATCCTTGAAAACCTTTGTATGTATGTATGTACTTGTAAACTGGTATGATGCAATAAGGAAAAACTGGTCCATTAATGTGTAGCTAATACATTAATGTAAGTGACATGGCATAGGAAGCACTCAAACCTATATGCGTATTTCGTACCGGCCCCTCTGGCGGAACGACATAGTCACCACATGCGGCCAACTCGCAGGCCCATGGGTGGGTCTCGCAACACCCAATAGATCTATCACTCATGCCCCTCGGTCCTTATACAAGGATTAATGGTCTTAAGCTAATGGCCTACCCATTCACGTGATCTAGCAGTACCTTTCCTTAGCTAATCATACCATGGTAATTGTTTGTAAGCAGTATGTAACATGTATTTCACCCCCGAAGTTATAAAACTAAAAGCAGTTAAAAGAAAAGGGGGACATGAACTCACAGTGTAGTCATTTATTTAATAACATCATTCTTACTAGTGTTTTTAGTAAGCCTAGTTACCCTTCAAAGTGTGGTCATTTATTTAATAACATCATTCTTGAAGGTTTTAGGTCCTTACAACTTCCAAACATATTTTCTAAAAATATATCTTTATGTAACCTTCTTGTTACACAAGTGTTTCTACCCTTGTTTAACCATTAAAAGTAGTGTTTGTTTATGTAAGAACCAAGATCTACTAAAGCTCATATTTCAAGCTTGGTTCTTTCGGAAAACCATCCATAAATTTTAGATTTATAAGTATTATTAATCATTATTTTTCAAGAAACAATATATTCTTTCAAGTTCATGTCTTTTGTGAGGATGCTTTATAAATCTCTAACATTTTAATCCTCTCATCTTGCTAGATTATGTTTTTAATCATGGTCTAGCAAGATCATATAATGATTTACATCATTTACACAAACCAACAATCATCAGGCCTCATAACATCACTAAACAACATGATTTCTTTAAGATTTCTTATAGTTTTATGCTTATGTTCTTGTTTCATCTTCTTGTTCATTAGAGTTCTTTATGATTTGCAACATATACCATCTTTTAACCAACTAAACAAGATGTAAAAGGGTGTGTAGAAGATCTTACTACTAGCTCAAGGCAAGGGATGAACAAGTGAAGAAATGAAGTGGATAAAAGCAAACGGTGAAGGTCCTTCAACTTCCGAAAGCTCCAGGCTTCCTAACTTAGCTCCTTACACCTTTGTATCACCTTAGAATGGTTGGAAATGGTTGAAGAATGATGGTGTTGTGGAGGTGGAGTGTGGTCGTGAATGGGGGACGAGGAAAGGAAGGTTTTTGTGTTATGAAGATGGTGAACTCTAGAGCTTCTTATATCCATCTAATCCCATTAACCATTGGTTATTATGTCCCAAGAGTACACTACATAATCTTACTAAATCTTCACAAATCCAAGCAATATCAAAATAAATCTTGTAAGATTTATAGAGATCACAAGTGGGGCCACCTTGTGACCGAAAATGTGAAGAGGGAGGGGGTTAAGTGTAAATTTGATGGTAAAAGATGTTAATTAGTTGAAGGTTAAGTGTAAGGTCTGGTGTTTTAAGTGTAGGATGTATTATGTAGTATGTTAGGGTGTTCGGGGACCATAACTAGTTCAAAAATAATAAAACAATGCTTCTAGCAATATTTTGGTGTTCCGGGTAATGACCGGTTGTTCGGTTAGATACCGGTTCGTTAAAGTGTCAAGTTATTCCGTTTAGTAATCTTTAAGTACCTTTTGTGACACTTTTAATTCCCGACACTTAGGAAAGCATACAGGACCATTTTGCCATATTTTTGCATGTTACCATCATGTAAAAATGCTGATTTTTGCTGATTAATACAGAATTCTGCACTTTGAGTGGGTTTTAGGCACTTTCCGGCACTTAAACTATCACCTAGTGACGCAGTTTTAAGGTCCTTACTTCCCTACACACCATACTACTGTAGTACCTTACCTCTGGCCCTTACGGGGTCTCAAACATTGTATGTCTATATACTAACATTGTCAGCATGTTTCTGAGTTATCCGCTAACTGTGCTTACTGTGCTTTGTGCATCGTTTATGTCACTAAAGTCTGTATGTATAAATGATGTGACAGTATGTAATATGTGATGCACATGTATGTATGATACAGAAATCAAAAAGCAATTGAAGTCATAATTTGTAATTTAGCACAGTCATTAAGCACTAATCAATATTAATTAATTGTACGGATACATGCAAATTTGACAGTTGTCACACAATCGGTCTGGTGAACATAAAATAAGTACAATTCAACAATTAATTTTTATAATCTTTGAAAAATCAGTGTTTAAACCATAAATAATTATTCAGTTTTTCAAAAGATAAGTACTAATATGTATAATCAATTATACTTTGAAATCATGAATATAACAAATAGGTACACATGCTTCACCCCAAAACATTGAAAACAGTAAAAGAGGGGACTATGTACTCACTTGAGGATGCTTAGAAGTCTTTAATAACAACCAAGCAAAGCTAGAGGGATCACGGAATCAAACGGCACCTAATATAGGTAACTAAGTAAATAAACCGGACCTAAATTGGAAAATCGGATAGAATGAGGTTTCGTAAACCAAATGAGTATGGGAACTCATGTAATATGGTTTAACAAAGCCTACATTCTAAAACGAAACCTAACCTAAGTGCTTACGACCCGTTTAGGCGCGTAAAACACGTTTGGAACGCTTAACTAGTCCTATGACAAGTATTATATGCCTAAACATGTTTAATTATGTTGCATAATTAGTTAAATGACAAAAAGTTTGGGTTACATATGCTTAAATATCAATTATGCATAAAAAGGGCATTTTGGTCATTTTCCTAAGGCATATAAACTACCTATCATACAACTAACTAAACGAAGTGACCATAAGGTATAACCTCAGAAGGTTATTCCCTATGCAACTATGGTCACCTAATGTGCTTGGTCGGATCCTAATGATCGACCAAACGGGTCGGGTTCGAAAGTCTAAGCGGTTGTTTAGACCGCTTACCTTACGACCCTATATAAGCACTAAACCTAAAGTGACAAGTTAAAAATGTTTAACAAGGTTTGAAAACAAGTTAGATACCAAAACAAACAGTTTTGATACCCAATAATAGTTTGGTTGCAAAGTACGTATGAATACGCATTTTGGCCGAAACTACAACTCGTCACTACGCCTAATCAACGTGGTAATCAGTAGGTATAGTCACACGGGACTATAACCATCGTGATTACACTCACGTTGCGAAGTTCAAACGAACTTCGTGTTGACCATAAACTGGTCAATGTAGAAAGTCAAACATTGTTTGACTTTCCCGCTTAAAAAAAACGCATAAAAGAACGAAAGAAGCTTACAAAGGGTCCAAGCTAGGAAGATATGATCTATAAATTCTCAGGTATGAAGTATTTGAGCTTCAACTTAGAGAAAATTAGATCATGTGTGAGGAAAGAATGAAAATGAGGTGGGTATATATAGAATTCGGTCCACCGTTAAGATCGTTTATCGAGAACCGTGCTTTAATCATGGCCTTACACTTGGGCCCAAGGTTTTAGAATACAATGGGAACATGTAAAACCATCAAATATCAGCCCATAGGGTGCAAAACCATGGGTTAAAACCATCAAAATCACAAAAATGGACCAAGTTCAATGTATCTGCCAGAAATTTCAAAAATGGTCCCTGCACTTGTAAAACTTGATTTTTTTGCACTTTTAAGCACCGTTAACCCCATTTCAAGGCTCTAAAATAAATTTAAAGTATAGGGAACTTGAAATGTACTCAAAAATATCTCGGATGTCGGTTCGTTTGGTCGTACAGTTGCGTTGTTCGGTTAATTACGACGGAAATCGCAACGAACGCAAAAACGATCCAAATTACGCGACGAATGGAATTTTATCATGCCAATCACTAAAATAAAATATTTTAATGATTACATAAATTTTTGGATGTCCGGGTATATTCAGAACATAAGATATGCGCGAAAATGCAAACTTATGCACTTTTGACGCTTTTAGTCTCTATTGATCAAATAAGTTTATTTTAGCATACCGAACCCCTCAAAGCCTATTTCTAAGCTATGTAAAGGATATTTAGGGTATTTTTAACTTATGATCAAGTTCCGGAATGTTCGTTACAGTACGAATCGGCATACTTTCACAGTTTGTCGAAATTAGTCCCTGTAAGCGAATAAACTTGATTTCGACACACCAAACCGTCCAAAACTTATTTCTAATTTATGTAAAGGTTATTTAAGGTATGTTAAGCCTATGTCACTATTCTGGAGTGTTTGTTTCATTAAACTGGTTATATTTACGCATCAGATCGCGTATAATCTTCCAGAAAGCGATTTAAAGCTCGAAATCGAACAAGAATTGATATGTGCAAACGATACACATATTTATACAAATTCCAAGTATGAAATACAATATTTCATTGGTTTGGTATTCGTATGATGGTTGAAGTGACACAGGTGTCACAGTCTCCTTTACTTTAGGAAATTTCGTCCCGAAATTTAATTTTAGGGGAAACTTGTGAAGACAACTGTGATGGTTTCGCTTTCGAATGAATCCCTCGAACCCTAAGTAAAACTCTAGGCCATCTTTGGATTCTTAGCGAAATTGTCAACCGTCAAAGTGAAGTCCTTGTAGTAACAAAACATGTAGTTTCAAACTACGGACAGAAGAATGTTTCTTATGAAGACTATCATAGGAAACTTGTGTGTGCTCGAAATCAGAGTCGGAGAGTGTAAGATAAAATGACATTGGTCAAGGTCCATGACTTCTAGTAACTAAAATAACGCTACGTTCGCAATGTAATAAGGAACACTTATATATAGGAAGTACCAGCGGCGTATCCACCATGCCCCTTTTTACATTGTTCCCGTATCGTTATTCTTGTCACTATAGGTCTTAACACATGACAAAACTTGCTATGGTTTCTGTGCACTGAATTCCATAATTATGTATGCATCCATAATTACGTAATTCCTTGCACAGTCCACACAGTTCATTTCGTAATGCGTAGGGGAAAAAGCAATTGAATAAACATGAAGCGATTTGACTAGACCACCAAAGGATCTTTTTAACTAGATCAACGAACTATCTTTTTAACTAGATCAACACATGATCTTCTTAACTAGACCGTCGTATGATCTCCTTAAATAGACCACTTAAAGGATTTTTTCAATTATATCATCACATGATATTCCTAACCAGATTTTTAGATCAATCTGTTTAATTAGACCACTCAAGGGGTCCAATTATAGAATAGTACTTCATAATCCAAGGGACTTAACTACAACGTAGAAGTCCATTAAGGATTTAAGATAGTACCTTTGGATATCCTACTATGAATCCCTCATACGAGATATGCAAGGTTCTATGAGGATTTGGATAATGAAAATTCAGATTACACAAAAACACAAGACATAAAAGGAATCACATAAGCACATATAATCACATAATTGTTTAACTTGATCATTAATTTGTTATCTTTGGACACGGGTATTTAAAGCATATCAGGAATCCAATCCGTGGATTTCATTCGGCACTTTAAACATCTTCAAGAATCTAACTATGGAGATAGAAAGATCTTAATAGGAATTCGGCTTTGTCCTTATTGAATTGTAATATACGTATTAAGGCATACGAATAATTCAATTAAGGGCTCCGATTTGAGCGATATTTATCCACAAGGATCTAATTATGAGGATAGAAAGATCCTATTTTGGATTTTGGAATTTGTGTAACGAGAGGTGTTTCGAAACCTTCCACTAAACGTGCTTAAGTTGATACACAAGGTAGAAAGTTCGTGAGGTTGAGGTACTAGATATGCCAAGGCGACATATGAAGCAGAATTTGGAGGTTGAGCAGCGGCAGGATTTGCAACAGCTTTGCTTTGGACAGCAAAGCGGCACATGTTAACCAAATGTCCCCATCGTCCACAGTGGGTACATTTGAAACAGTGTATTTAATTCGGATGATGACGGTTGCATTGATTGCACCAAGGAGCAGTTCCCTTGTACAGCTTCATCCCTGAGGCGAGTCATGGTGATAGCTAAATCAACGGTCCTCTGGAGTACGACGCCTATTTGTTGGGCAATTGAAGCACCTAGTTCGGATACTTGAGTGTTGTTGCGATGAAGAGGCATCATGAAGAAATTGAAAGACATGGGAGGAAACAAGGGAAATGAAAACAGAATGACAATGCATAAAAATTACGATCATTTGTTTGTTACCTAAGGCAAACAAATGAGATGGTGATTAATCAAAGTAAGTAGGTCATATTAATGTATCGTGAAGACATGCTTTAGCCTATAAGTGGACACTCACCCCAAGAGTTCCCAGGTAAGAGTGACTGGTCCGATTATGTGGATTTGTACGAACACTCTAGCCTTAGACAGAAAGCTCAGAGTACAGGCATCCACCCTTCCAGATTACACGTGTTCACATTATAAGACCCAAACTTTGACGAGATTTTGAAAACTTAGAAGGTTCAAAACCTAGTAATCAATCATCCTAGAACAGATGATTAGTTTTCAAAGCGGATTCGAAATTTGTGTCCTTATTGTGGTTGTCACCTAAGGATAAGTGATGGTATTTTTTTAAAACTAAACACAAGATAACTTGTGTTAGGGTCCTAGGAAGGTTATAGTCTAGGTCAAAGCATTACTAATAACCTAATTCCCTATAACCATTGGCTCTGATACCAACTTTTCTGTCACACCCCGACCACGTAAAACAACAAATCATGGCGGAAACGTCAGGGAGTGTTGTAACAGAATCATTGTTTCACAACCATGGATTAAATAATTTCGTTTTATTGAATTATTGAACTCATTGTTTTATTACAAATCAGATAAATACAAATATTATCTTTCAAGTTTTAAAGTCGCTAAGGCACGAGTCCATCCTATGTATAGCATGCATCAACAATCATCACATAACAGCACCTGAAACATGTGTAAAAATAGGTACGTCAGCATAAAAATGCCTGTGAGATACATAGGTTTTATTATAATAGGATTCATGACTTATAAGTTTTAGAAAATATTTAATCAAAAATAGTCATGAACCTTAAAATATTTTTTTTTATAAATCATACTAAAATTTATAAGAAATCAGATAATATAACAGAATAATACATAGGTAAATAAATAACTAAGTAAAATGAGTTTGTATAAAATACATTGTTTGTAAAACAATATTTTGATAAAAAGGTTTGTAGTACATATATAAAAATATACTTTGGTTTTAAGAAAGTCGAATAAGTAATATATTAAAATATATTTCAGTTCCAAAATCGTTAAATAAATAGTATATTAAATATACTTTAGTCGTCAAAATAATAATTTTCAGTAGTATATCAAAAGTATACTTTGGTTTTATTAATAACATATTTAAACTATGCTTTGGTCTTATATATAACATATTAAACTATGTTTTGGTTTTATAAATAACATATCAAACTATGTTTTAATAATTAACAAAATATATGTTGATTTTGTACATTATCACACATGAGAGTATATCAAACTATACTTTTGAGAGTATAACAAAATATACCAAAAAAATGTGATTTAAGAATTCAACCAAACCTAGTGCATCAAAATACACCTAGGAGACTATAGAAATACCACAAAGGCAATCCCTATTTGGATAAAATATCGGTTTCTGACATTCCATGACAACAGGAATGGGGTGTCAAATCCTATAGCGCTATATCATACTACCAATCGGTCTGGTGAACATAAAATAAGTACAATTCAACAATTAATTTTTATAATCTTTGAAAAATCAGTGTTTAAACCATAAATAATCATTCAGTTTGTCAAAAGATAAGTACTAATATGTATAATCAGTTATCCTTTGAAATCATGAATATAACAAATAGGTACACATGCTTCACCCCAAAACATTAAAAACAGTAAAAGAGGGGACTATGAACTCACTTGAGGATGCTTAGAAGTCTTTAATAACAACCAAGCAAAGCTAGAGGGATCACGGAATTAAACGGCACCTAATATAGGTAACTAAGTAAATAAACCGGACCTAAATCGGAAAATCGGATAGAATGAGGTTTCGTAAACCAAATGAGTATGGGAACTCATGTAATATGGTTTAACAAAGCCTACATTCTAAAACGAAACCTAACCTAAGTGCTTACGACCCATTACGACCCGTTTAGGTAGCTTACGCTACCTTAACGCGTTGTTCGCTTAAAACGCGTTCGGAACGCCTAACTAGTCCTATGACAAGTATTATATGCCTAAACATGTTTAATTATGTTGCATAATCAGTTAAATGACAAAAAGTTTGGGTTACATATGCTTAAATATCAATTATGCATAAAAAAGGCATTTTGGTCATTTTCCTAAGGCATATAAACTACCTATCATACAACTAACTAAATGAAGTGACCATAAGGTATAACCTCGGAAGGTTATTCCCTATGCAACTATGGTCACCTAATGTGCTTGGTCGGATCCTAATGATCGACCAAACGGGTCGGGTTCGAAAGTCTAAGCGGTTGTTTAGACCGCTTACCTTACGACCCTATATAAGCACTAAACCTAAAGTGACGAGTTAAACATGTTTAACAAGGTTTGAAAACATGTTAGATACCAAAACAAACGGTTTTGATACCCAATAATAGTTTGGTTGCAAAATACGTATGAATACGCATTTTGGCCGAAACTACGACTCGTCACTACGCCTAATCAACATGGTAATCAGTAGGTATAGTCACACGGAACTATAACCATCATGATTACGCTCACGTTGCAAAGTTCAAACGAACTTCGTGTTGACCATAAACTGGTCAATGCAGAAAGTCAAACATTGTTTGACTTTCCCGCTTAAAAAAACGCATAAAAGAACGAAAGAAGCTTACAAAGGGTCCAAGCTAGGAAGATATGATCTATAAATTCTCAGGTATGAAGCATTTGAGCTTCAACTTAGAGAAAATTAGATCATGTGTGAGGAAAGAATTAAAATGAGGTGGGTATATATAGAATTCGGTCCACCGTTAAGATCGTTTATCGAGAACTGTGCTTTAATCATGGCCTTACACTTGGGCCCAAGGTTTTAGAATACCATGGGAACATGTAAAACCATCAAATACCAGCCCATAGGGTGCAAAACCATGGGTTAAAACCATCAAAATCTCAAAAATGGACCAAGTTCAATGCATCTGCCAGAAATTTCAAAAATGGTCCCTGCACTTGTAAAACTTGATTTTTTTGCACTTTTAAGCCCCGTTGACCCAATTTAAAAGCTCTAAAATAAAGTTAAAGTATAGGGAACTTGAAATGTGCTCAAAAATATCTCGGATGTCGGTTCGTTTGGTCGTACGGTTGTGTTGTTCGGTTAATTACGACGGAAATCGTAACGAACGCAAAAACGATCCACATTACGTGAAGAATGGAATTTTATCATGCCAATCACTAAAATAAAATATTTTAATGATTACATAAATTTTTGGATGTCCGGGTATATTCAGAACGTAAGATATGCGCGAAAATGCAAACTTATGCACTTTTAACGCTTTTAGTCTCTATTAATCAAATAAGTTTATTTTAGCATACCGAACCCCTCAAAGCATATTTCTAAGCTATGTAAAGGATATTTAGGGTATGTTTAACTTATGATCAAGTTCCGGAATGTTCGTTACAGTACAAATCGGCATACTTTCGCAGTTTGTCGAAATTAGTCCCTGTAAGCGAATAAACTTGATTTCGACACACCAAACCATCCAAAACTTATTTCTAAGTTATGTAAAGGTTATTTAAGGTATGTTAAGCCTATGTCACTGTTCCGGAGTGTTTGTTGCATTAAACTGATTATATTTACGCATCAGATCGCATATAATCTTCCAGAAAGCGATTTAAAGCTCGAAATCGAACAAGAATTGATATGTGCAAACGATACACATATTTATACAAATTCCAAGTATGAAATACAATATTTCATTGGTTTGGTATTCGTATAATGGTTGAAGTGACACAGGTGTCACAGTGCAGGTCTCACATAAACCACATAAATCATGCAAATTTTACATCTTTTACCACTTTCTAAGCTACATGTACAACATGCAAAGCTACCAAACCTATGACAAAGTTTCATGCCTTTATAATACACAAAATAACATTATTTTTAATGTTTATATTCTGACTAAAATCATATTTTTCAAAACAAAACATTTTCATCATTTCTTGAGCATTTAATCAACATGCATGCTTATGTACAAGTATCTAATGCATGACCAACATATTATTATCATCATCCATGAGTTTAAATGTGTTAAAGCACACATTTATTTCATCCTTATATAATCTAAAACATCATGTTCATCTAATCATTTATATCATCATTACAAGATGTATGCATGTATGATTTATGAACTAGTGAACAAAACTCATGTACATGCATACATATATGCATATACACGACACACATATATATATATACTTACATACTTTCAAATCCACTTTTCATATATTCATCTTCAATCATATGAACTTTTATAGATACCCTTTTTGATCATGCATGCACTAATCTTCCAATAATCACATCAATCAAGATTTATCAAGAATCAAAACACAACCTCTATCATGTATATACATACATTCTCGGCCACACACACATATATATATACACTCCCATTTTTATTTTGTTTTAAAAACCCATTTATTTTAGTTTCAAGTTTGTGAAATATTCCAAGAATCGAGAGAATCCTTCCAACATCATGAACATCACCAAGAGTCAAGAATTTGATTTAAAAATAAATTTTATACCTTCAAGATTATTGGTGGGTTTTGACAAGATTTTGATGTTATGGAGCTTGTTTCTTCTTGGAATCACCTTGGAAACCTTCTTGGATCTTCAAAAGTGCTTGGAAACACCTTGGAAGGGACTTGAATCTTGAAGAGAAGGTTGAAAACCGAAAATGGATGAGGGGAAGGGGGTGTTCGGCCGAGATTCAAGAGAGAGAGTGTCACACCCCGACCACGTAGAACATACAAAACGTGGCGGAAACATCGGGGAGTGTTGTAACAGAATTAATGTTTCACAACCATGGAAATTAAAGTTTCGTTTTATTGATTAAAAGTGTTACAATGTCTTAACAAACAAGGAAATACAACATAATTAACTAGTCTTGCATCTTTTTTTGTCACTAAAGCCCAAGTCTGCCTATGTGTATCTTGATCATCTTATGCAACAGCTCCTGAAAAACACATGTGAAAATAGGTACGTCAGCATAAAAATGCCTGTGAGATACATAGGTTTTGTGAAAATAGGTTTCATGACTTATGTTTGAGAAAATGTTTAGTCATAAACCTTGTAATTTGCTTTGTCTTTGTAAATCATTTGAAAAACAATAAGTTCAGATGATATGTATAAATAAATGTAAGGTTAAATGAATAACCATGTAATATGAGTTTGTATAAGATAAGTTGTTTGTAAAACAATGTATTTTGAAAAGTATGTTATTTGTATAAAATGTTATATATCTTAAATTGAAATGATTCAAATCACGCTACGATATGTAATACCATACAAACACTTATATATAGGAAGTACCAGCGGCGTATCCACCATGCTTGTATCAAATTACACACGCACCGTTACTCAAATCACTTAATCAAACCAAACCAAAGTAAAATGTTCATGTCTAATATGTAAATCATGTAATGTGTAACAAATGTCAAAAATGTTTATGTGTCAAATGTAAACCATGTAATATGCAACCAAAATGATATGTATGGCTAGTGAAATGTATCAACTAAACCATATGCACAAGAACATAGTATTGAAGTAAAACTTGGTTTAAATCAAAGCTATGTTTTGTGGAAATGCATGATCAATGTAAATCATGTAATATGTAACTAAAATGATATGTATGGCTAGTGAAATGTATCAACTAAACCATATGCACAAGAACATAGTATTGAAGTAAAACTTGGTTTAAATCAAAGTTATGTCCTGTGGAAATGCATGATCAATGTAAATCATGTAATATGTAACCAAAATAATCTGTATGGCTAGTGAAATGTATCAACTAAACCATATGCACAAGAACATAGTATTGAAGTAAAACTTGGTTTAAATCAAAGCTACGTTTTGTGTAAATGCATGATCAATGTAAATCATGTAATATGTAAACCCAAACTGATCTGTATGGCTAGTGATAAATATCAACTAAACCATATGCACAAAAACAAAGTATTGAAGTAAAACTTGGTTTAAATCAAAGCTATGTTTTGTGTAAATGCATGATCAATGTAAATCATGTAATATGTAAACCAAACTGATCTGTATGGCTAGTGATAAATATCAACTAAACCATATGCACAAAAACAAAGTATTGAAGTAAAACTTGGTTTAAATCAAAGCTATGAATTGTGTAAATGCATGCTCTACTGATACGAACATCTATGCGGTATTGTTATAATGCATACATCCAAGCCTTGAGACTGAGGCGATAAACCCTTAAACCACTTAAAGGTTTATCTAAATTATGAATATCGAATTCGGTCATTCCTTTCATCCCCTTTCCCTGGGATGTCCGGAACGGGAGTTGTCAATTCCTATGGTACCACTACCTACTAACGAACGGCGTAATTAATGTTAATGAATGTATTGTTCCATTGTAAACAACCCAAATGTCATAACAAAATGTAAGCATGTGATGAAAACAATGTACTAAGTATGCACGCAATGGACATACATAGCATAAAATGTAAATGTAAAACAATGTACTAAGTATGCACGCAATGGACATACATAGCATCAAATGTAATGTAAAACGATGTACTATAATGTACTAACAAACATAGCCGGTATATGATGTGAAAACAGGAAAGCACGAATGTAACAAGTAGGCACATGTGTTCCACCCCAAAACGTTTGGAAAACAGTAAAAGAGGGGTCTATGTACTCACTTGAGATTGCTCAGAAGTCCTTGAGTAACAACCAAACAATGCTAGAGATCACGGAAATCAAACGGCACCTAATATAGGTAACTACATTAATAAACCGGACCTAAATCGGAAGATCGGATAGAATGAGGTTTCGTAAACCAAACGAGTATAGAGACTCGTGTCATATGGTTTATCAAAGCCTACATGCTAAATGAAACCCAAACTAATAGCTTACGACCCATTACGACCCGTTTAGGTAGCTTATGCTTCTTTAACGCGTCGTTCGCGTGAAACGCGTTCGGACCGCCTAACTAGTTCTACGACAAGTGTTATATGCCTAAACATGTTACATAATCAGTTATGTGACAAAAGTTTAGGTTACATATGCTTAATTACCAATTATACATGAAAAGGGTATTCTGGTAATTTACCTAAGGCATATAAACTACCTATCATACAACTACTTAAACGATGTGACCATAGGGTATAACCTCGGATGGTTATTCCCTACCTACTATGGTCACCTAATGTATTTGGTCGGATCCTAATGATCGACCAAACTGGGTCGAGTTCGAAGGTATAGGCGATTTATTAGATCGCCTACCCTACGACCCTAGACAACGTGGTAATCAGTGGGCATAGTCCCAAGGGACTATGACCAACGTGATTACACTCACGTTGCGAAGTTCAAACGAACTTCGCATTGACCATTACTGGTCAACGCTGAAAGTCAAACAAAGTTTGACTTTCTGACTCGAAAAGCAATAAAATAAGGAAAAGAACGAAAGAATACTTACGAAGGGTCCCCGAATGCTAATCCCGATTCAAGAATCTCAGGTATGAAACAATGGTTTCAACTTAGAGGTTCTCAAATCAGAATTCTTGTAATTTTAGCAATGGGGGTGGATGGGTATATATAGTTTTCGGTCCACCGTTAGGATCGTTTGATGGAAAACGTGCCATGATCCAAGGCGTACACTTGTCGGAAACTCATGGTGGCTAAAAGTGATCCTTATCAGCTGACTAAGCGAAAGAGAATGTGTGGTTGTGAACGAAACAGCTGGAAACTGCTGTTAGATTCGATTAATCTGGTCAGAAGGGGCTTCGCGGGCCGCCTGAGGATGTAAGGATCCTGAGGCGGGCCGCCTAGCAGTCACAGATCAGACATAAGTTTCAGAAATGACAGTTTCAGTCCCTGCACGTGTTTAAGGCCATTTCCGACACTTCTAAGGCCCGTAAAGCCAACTTTAAGGCCCTAAAATGTTGCCTAAACATTGTGGACATGAAACATGCTCAAACATATGCCGGGTGTTGGTTCGTTTGGTCGTACGAACGCGATGTTCGCTTAATTACGACGGAATGCGCATAAGCGCGAAAAACGATCCAAATGACGCGACGAATGGATTTTTGACAAGCCAAACACTAAAGCATAACATAGTCATGCTTACATAAATTTTTGGATGTCCGGATGTATTCAGAACGTAAGTTATGCGCGAAAATGCAAACTTGTGCACTTTTTGACACTTTTAGTCCCTGAATGACCCAAAAGTTTATTTTAGCACACCGAACACCTCAAAGCCTATTTCTAAGCTATGTAAAGGATATTTATGGTATGTTTAACTTATGTTCAGGTTCCGGAATGTCCGTTACAGTTCAAATTGGCATACTTTCGCAGTTTGTCAACTTTAGTCCTTGTAAGCGATTTAACTTGATTTTGCCATACCAAAGCCTTCAAAACTTATTTCTAAGTTATGTAAAGGTTATTTAAGGTATGTTAAGCCAATTTCACTATTCCGGAGTGTTCGTTGCATTAAACTGGTTATATGTACGCATCGGTGCGCGTATAACCTTCCAGAAAGCGAATTAGAGTTTGGAATTGATCCAAAAAATTGATATGTGCAAATGATACACATATTTTTACAAATTCCAAGTATGAAATATTATATTTCATTGGTTCGGTATTTGTTTGATGGCCGTGGAGGCACAGGTGTTACAGTCTCCCCTACTTTAGGAAATTTCGTCCCGAAATTTATTTAGAGGAAACTTGTGAGAGCTTGAAAACATGAAGTTGAAAAGATCGAACAATATTGATTAGGGTTCTGAACTTCTAGTAACCTTTAATAACATCATGATTGCAATGTAAGAGGGATACTTATATACAAGTATATGAAGCGTCATTGGTGCGTCCACCGTACCTCCATTACATCGTTCTCATTTCGTTATTGTTGTCACTATCGGCTCTTACACATAATAAATCTTACTGGGTTTCTGTGCACTAAATTTCATAATTATGTACGCGTCCATAATCAGACAATTCCTTGCACAGTTCACACAGTCTATTTTATAATGTGTAGGGGAAAACCAAATGAACAAACCGGTGATGAGTGTGACTAGACCACCATAGGGTCCTTTTGACTAAATCAATAAATGATCTAAATAGACTTATCAAGGAGTCTGTCCAGCTACATCACTAGATGTCGTCCTTTAACCAAATTGTGAATCAATCTTTTAGACTAGACCACTAAAAGGATCTCTTATGAAACATGGAGCGGTACTTATATAATCCAAGGGTCTTAACTATTACATAGAAGCCCATTAAGGATTTAAGGTAGTACCTTTTGAATATCCTACTACGAATCCCTCATATGAAGATATGAAAGATTCTGCGAGGATTTGGATAACGAATATCCAGAGTATTAAAACACAAAAATGCATAAAAGAAAACATAAGATGAATAAACACATATCACATAACCACAAAATTGTTCGTTAATTTGTCTTGTAAATTGCGTACATGCATTTAAAGCACACTTGGAATCCATTCCATGGATTTCATTTGGTACTTTAAACGTTATCAAGAATCCAACTATAAAGATAGAAAGATTCAAAAAGAAAATTCGATTTCGATTACTAGGAACCGAAGTGTTCGAATTAAGGTACATAAGGAATCCAATTAAGGACTCTGATTTGAACGATAATCATCCATAAGGATCTAATTGTAAAGATAAAAAGATCCCATATGAATTTTAGAAGTTTGAAGATTTTTTGAAACCTTGCACTGGATGTGCTTAGGTCAAAACATGATGTAAAATGCTTATGAAGTTGAGATGCTTGATATGTCAAGGCGACATATGAAGCAGAATTTTTGAAGGTTAAGTCAATGTATGAGGAAAATATTTTTGAAAACTATGCATGGGGTTCTTTTAAGAAAAAAATGTGTTTACCGTTTTTGAAACCTTATATATAATACTTTTGAAATAAAGTAGGTGTATTAGATAGATATATTTACAAAAATGTTTTAAAATCATGAGAGATGAATTTTGAAATTATGTATAAGGTTTTTGAAAGACATGAATGATGCTTTTCGAAATCATGCACTTGATAAGAAAATGTATTGTGTTAATATTGCCTTCAGACTATATGAAATATTTTGAAATTAGAAAGGTTGGTTTTGATAACATGGCCAATGTTTTTGAAATAACATAGACAATGCATCTAGAAAAATTGTTTTCAAACTATATGAAATGTTTTGAGATCATGAAGATTGTTTTGAAATACTTGTACTGTGTATGTCGAAAAAATCATAACGTAATGGGTATGAGATTTGAAAATACCCTTAGTTATCTAACCAAGGATTCAAAGGCACAGATGTGCAGAAGCATGATTACTCATAATGTCACTTTATTTTCTGTACTTTGTATCTTAGAATGAAACGAGTACTTAAAATTTTCGAAAGAATCATGAGCGATCATTTGAAAGAGAGAATCACAAGAGTAGTTTGTAAGGAACATGGTTCCTTGATACAGGTATTATAGGAAAAGCCATACACACCTAGCAGGGGGGTTGAGCTGGTTGGTTGGGGACTGCTTTACCATTGTGAGCGACCATGGCGAAGTTCTGAGAAGCCTTTCGCTTCTTTGACTTCTTAGGGGATCGTTCATCCATGGTCTTTGATTCCTCGATTGGTTTATTGGCTGATGGTGTTGTCGCCTGACTAGGTCCTGCCTGTCTTGGTGACTCTTGAGTGGCTTCATCCTGGAGATGATACATGGCAGTAGCTAATTCAACAGTCTTCAGGACTACTTCGCCTATTCGCTGAGCGAATTTTGGCTGCTTGCTCAGATATTTGGGCGTCATCGTGATGAAGAGACATTCTTGAAGAAAAAGAAAGGCATAGGGAGAAACAGGTGAAAGATTATTGGACAATCAAAACAGAAAGATAATGCATGAAAATTTTGATCATTTGTTTGTTACCTAAGGCAAACAAATGAGACGATGACTAATCAAAGTAAATGGGTCAAAAATAATGTATCGCGAAGACATGCTCGCCTATAAGTGAACACTCACCCCAAGAATTCCCAGGTAAGCACAACTGGTCTCGCGTCTGATGAGATGTATACGAAGTGCTTGCCTAGACAGAAAACCCAGAATACAGGCATTCACCCTTCCAGTTTGCACGTGTTCACATTATTTAAAACCCAAAACCTTGACGAGGTTTTGAAAACTCAAATGGGTTCAAAACCATATAATAGAGAGTTCAAAACCTTACAATAGAGGGTTCAAAACCTAGTGATCAATCATCCTAGAACAGATGATTAGTTTTCAAAGCGGTTTTGAAATTTATGTTCTTGTTGTGGTCGTCGCCTAAGGATAGGTGACGGTATTGTTTTATGACTAAATGCAAGTAAACTCGCGTTAGGGTCCTAAGAAGGTTATAGACTAGGTCAAAGCATTACTAATAACCTAATTCCCTATAACCATTGGCTCTGATACCATCTTTTCTGTCACACCCCGACCACGTAGAACATACAAAACGTGGCGGAAACATCGGGGAGTGTTGTAACAGAATTAATGTTTCACAACCATGGAAATTAAAGTTTCATTTTTTTGATTAAAAGTGTTACAATGTCTTAACAAACAAGGAAATACAACATAATTAACTAGTCTTGCATCTTTTATTGTCACTAAAGCCCAAGTCTGCCTATGTGTATCTTGATCATCTTATGCAACAGCTCCTGAAAAACACATGTGAAAATAGGTACGTCAGCATAAAAATGCCTGTAAGATACATAGGTTTTGTGAAAATAGGTTTCATGACTTATGTTTGAGAAAATGTTTAGTCATAAACCTTGTAATTTGCTTTGTCTTTGTAAATCATTTGAAAAACAATAAGTTCAGATGATATGTATAAATAAATGTAAGGTTAAATGAATAACCATGTAATATGAGTTTGTATAAGATAAGTTGTTTGTAAAACAATGTATTTTGAAAAGTATGTTATTTGTATAAAATGTTATATATCTTAAATTGAAATGATTCAAATCACGCTACGATATGTAATACCATACAAACACTTATATATAGGAAGTACCAGTGGCGTATCCACCATGCTTGTATCATATTACACACGCACCGTTACTCAAATCACTTAATCAAACCAAACCAAAGTAAAATGTTCATGTCTAATATGTAAATCATGTAATGTGTAACAAATGTCAAAAATGTTTATGTGTCAAATGTAAACCATGTAATATGCAACCAAAATGATATGTATGGCTAGTGAAATGTATCAACTAAACCATATGCACAAGAACATAGTATTGAAGTAAAACTTGGTTTAAATCAAAGCTATGTTTTGTGGAAATGCATGATCAATGTAAATCATGTAATATGTAACTAAAATGATATGTATGGCTAGTGAAATGTATCAACTAAACCATATGCACAAGAACATAGTATTGAAGTAAAACTTGGTTTAAATCAAAGTTATGTCCTGTGGAAATGCATGATCAATGTAAATCATGTAATATGTAACCAAAATAATCTGTATGGCTAGTGAAATGTATCAACTAAACCATATGCACAAGAACATAGTATTGAAGTAAAACTTGGTTTAAATCAAAGCTACGTTTTGTGTAAATGCATGATCAATGTAAATCATGTAATATGTAAACCAAACTGATCTGTATGGCTAGTGATAAATATCAACTAAACCATATGCACAAAAACAAAGTATTGAAGTAAAACTTGGTTTAAATCAAAGCTATGTTTTGTGTAAATGCATGATCAATGTAAATCATGTAATATGTAAACCAAACTGATCTGTATGGCTAGTGATAAATATCAACTAAACCATATGCACAAAAACAAAGTATTGAAGTAAAACTTGGTTTAAATCAAAGCTATGAATTGTGTAAATGCATGCTCTACTGATACGAACATCTATGCGGTATTGTTATAATGCATACATCCAAGCCTTGAGACTGAGGCGATAAACCCTTAAACCACTTAAAGGTTTATCTAAATTATGAATATCGAATTCGGTCATTCCTTTCATCCCCTTTCCCTGGGATGTCCGGAACGGGAGTTGTCAATTCCTATGGTACCACTACCTACTAACGAACGGCGTAATTAATGTTAATGAATGTATTGTTCCATTGTAAACAACCCAAATGTCATAACAAAATGTAAGCATGTGATGAAAACAATGTACTAAGTATGCACGCAATGGACATACATAGCATAAAATGTAAATGTAAAACAATGTACTAAGTATGCACGCAATGGACATACATAGCATCAAATGTAATGTAAAACGATGTACTATAATGTACTAACAAACATAGCCGGTATATGATGTGAAAACAGGAAAGCACGAATGTAACAAGTAGGCACATGTGTTCCACCCCAAAACGTTTGGAAAACAGTAAAAGAGGGGTCTATGTACTCACTTGAGATTGCTCAGAAGTCCTTGAGTAACAACCAAACAATGCTAGAGATCACGGAAATCAAACAGCACCTAATATAGGTAACTACATTAATAAACCGGACCTAAATCGGAAGATCGGATAGAATGAGGTTTCGTAAACCAAACGAGTATAGAGACTCGTGTCATATGGTTTATCAAAGCCTACATGCTAAATGAAACCCAACCTAATAGCTTATGACCCATTACGACCCGTTTAGGTAGCTTATGCTACTTTAATGCGTCGTTCGCGTGAAACGCGTTCGGACCGCCTAACTAGTTCTACGACAAGTGTTATATGCCTAAACATGTTACATAATCAGTTATGTGACAAAAGTTTAGGTTACATATGCTTAATTACCAATTATACATGAAAAGGGTATTCTGGTAATTTACCTAAGGCATATAAACTACCTATCATACAACTACTTAAACGATGTGACCATAGGGTATAACCTCGGAAGGTTATTCCCTACCTACTATGGTCACCTAATGTATTTGGTCGGATCCTAATGATCGACCAAACTGGGTCGAGTTCGAAGGTATAGGCGATTTATTAGATCGCCTACCCTACGACCCTAGACAACGTGGTAATCAGTGGGCATAGTCCCAAGGGACTATGACCAACGTGATTACACTCACGTTGCGAAGTTCAAACGAACTTCGCATTGACCATTACTGGTCAACGCTGAAAGTCAAACAAAGTTTGACTTTCTGACTCGAAAAGCAATAAAATAAGGAAAAGAACGAAAGAATACTTACGAAGGGTCCCCGAATGCTAATCCCGATTCAAGAATCTCAGGTATGAAACAATGGTTTCAACTTAGAGGTTCTCAAATCAGAATTCTTGTAATTTTAGCAATGGGGGTGGATGGGTATATATAGTTTTCGGTCCACCGTTAGGATCGTTTGATGGAAAACGTGCCATGATCCAAGGCGTACACTTGTCGGAAACTCATGGTGGCTAAAAGTGATCCTTATCAGCTGACTAAGCGAAAGAGAATGTGTGGTTGTGAACGAAACAGCTGGAAACTGCTGTTAGATTCGATTAATCTGGTCAGAAGGGGCTTCGCGGGCCGCCTGAGGATGTAAGGATCCTGAGGCGGGCCGCCTAGCAGTCACAGATCAGACATAAGTTTCAGAAATGACAGTTTCAGTCCCTGCACGTGTTTAAGGCCATTTCCGACACTTCTAAGGCCCGTAAAGCCAACTTTAAGGCCCTAAAATGTTTCCTAAACATTGTGGACATGAAACATGCTCAAAAATATGCCGGGTGTTGGTTCGTTTGGTCGTACGAACGCGATGTTCGCTTAATTACGACGGAATGCGCATAAGCGCGAAAAACGATCCAAATGACGCGACGAATGGATTTTTGACAAGCCAAACACTAAAGCATAACATAGTCATGCTTACATAAATTTTTGGATGTCCAGATGTATTCAGAACGTAAGTTATGCGCGAAAATGCAAACTTGTGCACTTTTTGACACTTTTAGTCCCTGAATGACCCAAAAGTTTATTTTAGCACACCGAACACCTCAAAGCCTATTTCTAAGCTATGTAAAGGATATTTATGGTATGTTTAACTTATGGTCAGGTTCCGGAATGTCCGTTACAGTTCAAATTGGCATACTTTCGTAGTTTGTCAACTTTAGTCCTTGTAAGCGATTTAACTTGATTTTGCCATACCAAAGCCTTCAAAACTTATTTCTAAGTTATGTAAAGGTTATTTAAGGTATGTTAAGCCTATTTCACTATTCCGGAGTGTTCGTTGCATTAAACTGGTTATATGTACGCATCGGTGCGCGTATAACCTTCCAGAAAGCGAATTAGAGTTTGGAATTGATCCAAAAAATTGATATGTGCAAATGATACACATATTTTTACAAATTCCAAGTATGAAATATTATATTTCATTGGTTCGGTATTTGTTTGATGGCCGTGGAGGCACAGGTGTTACAGAGAGAATGTGGAGTGATCTTGTCTTGGTTATGGGAAGATTATGTGGGAAAAAGAAAGATATGGTGGAATTTCCAAGATTTGCATGCAACATGCAATTCAACAAGTGGCAAGCATGTATGAGAGGTGGCATTTCCTCTTCCATTCATACGACACACATGCATATATATGTATATTATACATATATTTAATACATATAGGTTTAAAAAAAAGTATTTAACTGGATACCGGGTATTTTATCTAGCGTTTTAATCCCGGTTTATGGCGTTTTAAATTATTTTTATTATTAAAAATAAACTCACCAAAATATTACTGAAATAAATATCAGTTGCCGAGACTGGCTGCATTGTCTGCGTTTCGCGGTATATGCGCTGTGTTGCGCAGTAACACGCGGTACGCGCTTAAACTTGAAAAATAACGTTTTTAAACGTTTTAATTTATTATTCAACACGAACATGATTAAAAATAAAATTTTAATCACAACATTATATTTTTAGGATTTAAATATTATCCGGTGGGTCACCAACGTTCGTTACGCAGTTTTGTCGCAAATAGTTCTTAAGTTCAAACAAACATGTTTTTGCCATACCGAATCCTTCGAAACTTATTTCTAAGTTATGTAAAGGGAATTTAGGGTATGTTTAGTATATGTCACTGTTCTGGAGTGTACGTTGCGTTAAACCGATTACGTTTACGTAACAGTTTACGATTTCACTTCCAGAACAAGTTTGAGAGTTCGGAATTGAACAATGATTGAAAACGTACTAATGTCACAAATAATTAAAAAATATTGGAGTTAAAAACACCATGTTTCAATAATTACAAAGTTGTATGGAATTGTACAGAGATTAAAATACACAGGTGTCACAGTCTCCCACACTTTAGGAAATTTCGTCCCGAAATTTAATTAGAGGAAACTTGTGAGAAAAGGTGTGGATGTTTCGCTTTTAAATAAATCCTCCGTTTCCTGAGTAAAACTCTGGCCACATTTGGATTATCAGCGAAATTTTGTTATCAGTACTCACCTGTTGTCTATAGGAATGAGTTCAAATTAGAAGATTTAAACTTCACTCCAATCGATATATGTAAGATGGTACCAAGCCTTAAGAGAGTCATGTAAATGTCAAAGTGGCACTCTTTGTTGTAAAATAACTCGATAAGAGTGTGAACTTTGGAGTTTCGAACAAATGATGGAAGAACGTTTCCTAGGAAGACTATTATAGGAAACTCGTTTGTGCTCGAAGTTGAAGTCGGAGAATGTAAGATAAAACAACATTGGTCCAGGTCCAGAACTTCTAGCAACTTAAATAACGCCACGCTTGCAATGTAATAAGGAACACTTATATATAGGAAGTACCAGCGGCATATCCACCATGTCTTTATTACATTGTTCCCATTTCGTTATCCTTATCACTATAGGTTTCAACACATGACAAAACTTGCTGTGGTTTCTGTGCACCGAATTCCATAATTATGTATGCATCCATAATTACGTAATTCCTTGCATAGTCCGCACAGTTCATTTTATGATGTGTAGGGGAAAAATCAAACGAACAAACGTGAAATGACTTGACTAGACCACCAGATGGTCTCTTTAACTAGATCAACGAACGATCTTTTTAAATGAACCACCAAAAGGTCCCTTTTACTTTGTATCAAATAATTGTTTAGGAAAAGCACTTGAAATCCAAGAGTCTGACTATTTACATAGAAAAGTCCCTTAAGGATTTAAGATAGTACTTTGGATATCCCTCTGAGAAATCTAGCATATGAAAATATGTAAGATTTTACAAGGATTTGGATAACGAGCATTTGAATCATCTAAACACATAAACACATAATCACATAATCGTCAATTTGGTCGTCAACTTGGTTATTAACTTGTTCATCAGCTGTACATATGCATTTAAAGTACGCTAGGAATCCAATTAAGGACTTCAATTAGTACTTTAAACATCCTCAAGAATCTAATTATAAAGATAGGAAGATCTTATAAGGATTTGGGATTGTGTAGTGAAATTGTTTTGAAAACCTCGTACTAGGTATGCTAAGTAAACATACGAAGCAAAAGTGTACTTGAAATCAATGTGCTAGATATGCTAGGTAAGCATACGAAGCAGAATGTTTTTGAAAACTATGCATTGGAACCTTGAAAATATGCTTAATGTTTTTTGAAATCATAAATAATGTTTTTGAAATCATGCAATAGATATATTGGTAAATATGCTAGGTTGAAATGTTTTGAGATTATGTGAAATGTCTTTAAAATTATGTATGGGATTTTTGAAAACATGGATAATATATTTGAAATTATGCAGTAGGTATTTTATGTAGATACGTTTATAAAATGTTTTAAAACCATGTGAAATGCCCTTGAAATCATGTAAGATATCCTTTAAAATCATATGATATGCATATAGATATATTGCATAAGTCCAATTAAGGACTCATGAAAATATATCCTTAGGGATTTAAAGTGGTATTTCGAGTATTTGTTAAGAGTTATAACTTGCACCTTTTACTTTGTTTCTTTAGGAGAAACGAGTACTTAGGATTTTTGTGGAGATCGCGAGTGATCAAGAAATGGAAGAAACTTATGAGAGTAGTTTGATTTGCAAGGAATATGGTTCCTTGGTGTCGGTATTGTAGGGGTATGTCACACATACACGTAACCACATTGGTTTTGTAAATAAAATTGAAATAACAAATTTATTTATAGAACAACCATAGTGTTTCCAAGGTTCTAGGGAAGTAAACAGAAAACATAAAAGTTTAACTGTTTATTCAGACATCAACACGAGCCTTGATACTTCCAGTGTAAATCTAGTGCCCATGCGTTGAGTCGTCTTTCACCAGTCAGATCAATTGATGGGTTTTGGATAATCACAATTGAAGCAGATTCCATGTGGGTAGTTAGGACAACCCGGTGTCGCATGAGGGGTTGTGGTAAGTTGAGTAGGAACTGCCATAGCTTGGTTTGACGTAGTGGCTGAACGACAAACTTTAGCTGTATGACCAAAACATCCACAGTTTGAACATTTTCGGCATCGGACACTTGCATGGTGATGAAGGTTGCATTGATTGCATAGAGGAGCCTTTCCTTTGTATGGCTTCTTAGCTGGTGGCGCGGCCACCTGGCTAGGTCCCACTTGGTTAGGCAGATTTGGAGCAATCATCGTAAGTTTCTTTGAAGCTTTACGCTTCCTTGATTTTCTTGAAGGCTTGACTTCGGTCTTCTTAGGTGCCTCATGAGTAGTCTCGTTATTGAGATGAGACATGGAGACGGCTAACCCAATGGTACCATAGAGTATTACGCTTATTTGTTGGGCGATGGTAGCAGCCAGATCAGACCTTTGAGTATCGCTGCGATGAGGAGGCATCTAAAGAGAGTGGAAAAATCAAGAGAGGGAACAAGTGAGATGATATTGGATAATCAAAACTGAATGTTGAAAGAAATATCGATGAAGCATAAGGATTGTGGTCATTTGTTCGTTACCTAAAACAAACAAACGACACAGTGACTAATCAAAGTAAATGGGTCTTTATAATGTATCGCGAAGACATGCTTTAGCCTATAAGTGGACACACACCGGAGAGTTCCCAGGTAAGAGTGACTGGTCCGATCATGTGGATTTGTACGAACACTCTAGCCTTAGACATAAAACTCAGGGTACAGGCACCCACCCTTCCAAATTGCACGTGTTCACATTATTAAGACCCAAACCTTGACGAGATTTGAAAACTTTAAAGGCATAAAGCCTAAAAACAAATCATCTAAGCATAGATGATTGATTTTCAAATGAAATGGAAATTTTGTGTACTTGTTTTTGGTAATCACCTAAGGATAGGTGATAGTATTGTATTAAGAATCTAAACACAAGATAACTTGTGTTAGGGTCCTAGAAAGGTTATAGACTAGGTCAAAATTTTACTAATAACCTAATTCCCTATAACCATGAGCTCTGATACTAACTTTTCTTTAACACCCCGACCGCGTAATACAACAAACCGCGGTGAAAACGTCGGGGAGTCGTGTCACAGAATCATTGTTTCACAGCACATGGAATTTAGAATATTTTTTTATTACATAATAAGTTACATTGTCTTGGAATCAGATCAACAAACAATACAATTGTCGTTCATATTTTATAATTACTAAGGCCCATGTCCATCCTGTGTGAAGCAATCAACAGTTGTCACGTAATAGAACCTGAAACATATGTGAAAGTAAATACGTCAGCATAAAAATGCTTGTGAGTAACACAGGATTTTATGTTGAAGATTCACGACTTTGAATATTTAAAGAAATGTTTAACACAAAGTAGTCATGAACCTTTGAAAATGTTTTCTTTTATAAAATCATAAGAAAATCAATATGAAGATCAGATGATGTAAAAGAATAGTGTACGGTTAAATAAATAACCAAATGAAAATAATATATACAAAATATGTCATGCCTTGTCCTTGTTGAAATGGTTTAGAAAATGCTATGATATGTAACATAATAAAAGCACTTATCAATAACCATCAAATAATGTCTTGTTTGAATGTCAAATGTCATGTGTAAACTATGTCTAATGTCAAGTATAAACAAATGTCTTATGAAATCCAATGTCATGTACAAAACAAGGTCTTTTAATAACCAAAAGTTTAAATCAAAAGTTATGTTTTGAAACCATTGCTTTTATTGATACAACATTTATACGGTTTGTCTATCGCATACACTCAAGCCTTGAGACTGTCGGATAAACCCTTATCAGGATCAAGGTTTATCAAAAATGAATTCGGATTCTGTCATTCCCCTTCCAAAATTCCTAGAAAGTGGGAACGGGATTTGTCAAGTCCTATAGCGCTATTACATACTCCGAGCAGCGTGATCAATGTTAATGAATGTACTACTAACCCGTTAAACATACCAAATGTTCTTTTCCATGTAAGCATGTCATGAAAATGTCTTTGTAAAACCATGTAATAGGCATACTAAGTCAATATGCCAAGTAAAATGTCTTTGAAACCAAGGTTAGGTATGCTAAGCCAATATACCTTAAAAATGTCTTTGAAATAATGCATTATATGTACTATTATTATTGTAATCGTAACAGAATCGTCGATCTAACCTAGAGTGCGGAATCCCCTAGATCAGATTTCACAGAAAACGTGTAGAAACAGAATCAAGAACACGATACACTTTCAATCCGGTCTTCTATTGATTATCCAACACAAAGTTTACAATCAACTCAAGACCCACAAGAAATCTCTCAGCCACTCTCTGTAGATTTTTCTAACTCTCTCTCAATTCCTCTGAATGTCGAACTGGCTAACCAAAACCCTAATGCCAAGCCTTGTTTATATAGGACAAGGTTTGCACATGGGCTTTGGTCTGGGCTAGGCCATTCTCCAAGCCCATTACACTAATTAACTCCCAAACCAATAATGCTAAGCCAAATACAAAATATCCAAAGACTAAGTAATCAAACTATTAAGCTGTTGTCACAGAATATGCACCAACAAACTCCCCCTTGACAATAGCTTCATAGTGTAACTTTGTCTTCAAACATCTTGCAGTCTTTTGGTCTTTGGATAGCGTCAGCTACACACGGTTTCTGACATCAACAGACTCCCCCTTAGCTGATGCTTCCAATCTCCAAAACTTTCATTCGTTGTAGATCAGTGAACTAGCAATCTTTGGTTAAGCAAGTAAGCTCCAACTCTTCTATATCTCTTTCTCTCTGCAATGTAGTAGAAGGCTCCTACCATGCATCTTCACACGATCTTCACTTCACTCTTAATCTGCACTTTACTTGTATTCTGCACTTCATTTTGATAACTGCATCAATCTGTTTAGCAACACAAGCAAGTATCTCGAAAAACCATTAGTCTTTTTCACATTTAAAGATAAACCAATATTTTATCTTAATTTGCAAAAACAACTACCTGTCAGTTCAAAATGGGAGATCTTTTAAAAGGAAATATTTTTGGTATTTTTTTTTTATATTTCTCAAAACAACTAAACAAACTAAACTAAATTCAAAAATATTTACAATACTTCTTTTTGTGAGAATCACCGGTAAGAAAATCATACCAGCACAATCCAACTGTTTCACACCATTTGTTAATTCTTTATGTAATTTTTCATGAAAAGCAGTTCAAGATGATTACCAGTATGTTTGTCCACTTAAACAAAATGCATGAACATTTCAAGTACCATTACCGTATGATACATTAAGGTAATATTATTTACTGAAATATTAGTGTGTCCCACTTCAGGATATACCCCCGCGATCAAGGTATGCACAAAGATTCATCGTAGTAGGTGAGTATACTGAATTCATCCGTTCTGTTTTTCAACGATAGATAACTGGTGAACAGGTCAGTACTTCCGTACAACAAAGAGACCAAAATATCTAACGAGGGCGAAGGCAAATACCATTTTTGGTACGATTTATGCATTTTGCACTTTTTAATGACTCTCTAGGAGAGTGATGTGCTCGAAGTGGTTAACTAAAAACAACTAAAATTACCCTAAATCTAGACACTCTAAGTTTTAAATTTATAAAACTAAGACTCTCTAAAACCTAAACCACACGACCGGCAAGTGTACCGATCAATGTAGTAAAGCTAAAGTAAGTCCGAGTATCGAACCCACGAGACTCTAAGGATTACGCTAAGACTCTACTTAGACTAAGACTGACACAACTCAACTATTTGTTTATTGATTGGGGGGGTTTCTAAAAATCCTAAGAATGCAAATAACGAATAACTAGATTAGCTAAATAACTAACACGAACTCGAACGAAGACTTTGACCAGAGATGATGAAGACTACCTAGGCTAGACGCAAGTTTAACTCAGAATGGATTTCTATTCGATAGTTTTGTGGTATGGAACCGGGATCTTTAAATGCTAAACCTATTAAGATACCAACTAAGCCCATCAATCCCTCTCAAGGTGATTCTTGTGGCACTACCTAGGCTGTTACGCTTACCGGTTTTTAGATTTCCTCACAGTCCTCTAACTTCTTGAAAGTGCCTAAATAAGACGATCTACCTTACAGCGCGAAAGTCTAAGGCAACTATGGGTTTTAATCTTGGTTTAATAGACAAGAGAATGTTTAAGGACTAAACCAATTTCTTAGACCTAGCTATAAACCAAACCGAGACCTATTAATAACCTTGAGCCTCACAGCGACAAGATTAGCAGAACACTTGATTTTATTAAATTACCGAATATTACTTCTAAGGTTAGTTACGTAATTTCACCTTAAAGAGTTAAAGATTTATTATGTGATATAGACACTCACCTAAATCAAGAACCCTAGCACAACCCTATTATGTGATATAGACTGTCACCAAGGATTATACGAAGCAATATACAGCAGTAAAACAAATATCAAGCATGCATATACACCAAGTTAAAATTCCATAGCTTTTACAATACAAGAAAATCCATAAACCACGCCAAAAACCGAATAAAAATCCAAACTTTATTTAAACTATTGTCATGCCTAAGTAGTTAAAGGTTTTTAGCCAAGAATCATAGTCTTACAAACAATCAAACAAAATCTCAAATAAGAATTCATTGAAGTAAAAACAAGAAACTAGAAAATAAAAGAAATCGTAAGGTAGAACCCGTAAATTTCTTGATCTCTAAGCTTCCCACTTGACCCCAATGTTTCCCGAGCTTGATTTCTTGCAAGACAATCTTCAAAAACTGATGTTCTTCGTCCCTGATGTCCTCCGTGCGTCCAGAATTCGTGCGTCTCTCTCTGCCGTGATGATATATTAATCTCCTTATCTAATGTGCAGCACCCAATTAATATATTTTTTCGTTTTTTTAGTTGCGTCCCAATACAGCCGTTCAACTCCAAATATAATGGGCATTGGCCCAAATAATTTCTGTCGCCCACTTCTAATTCCTCTTTTGATGTCCAGCCTGCTAAAGTCACCCCTCAAAACATGTGAAGCCCAACAACCATTTGATGTATATAATTGCCAATTCCCTCAAAGAACCCTTTAATAACAATGCTGATTCCACTTTTTTTCTAATATTATGATATAAGGAATTTGATAAAAAAAAACCCAAAAGCCTATCCACTTGCATCTAACGTTGGCCATGTGATGTAGGAATTTCCTAGTAATAATAAGATATGTTGTGTAATCTATGGCCCTTTATAGCTTATGAAATAGAGATAGTGGGCTCGGTTCAATCACGGGAAATAGCTGCAAATTTCCTTCGGTCACTGGCATTCTACTCTGCTCAACTAGCTGGTCATTTCCATATTACTCGTTTTCGCTCCATTTGCACCAGGACCAGACAAAATACAAAATAATATAATATAATACTAAAAACTAAATGAAAACAAATAAAACTTATACAAAAATTATACAATTTACACGAGATAAATATGTGTATTTTACCCCACATCAAATATCCCCACACTTAACTTTTTTCGTCCCCGAAAAAGAATTATGCATACGGAATCAGAGACGGAATAATCATTCGGGACAAAGGCTTAAATTACTTTATTAAAACCGAAACTCGTGTTAGCCGCGATTGCAAGTATATTGATCCTCTTAAACCCAACCCGGTTCCAAGCCCTTATCATGCAAGTTAAGTTCAAGTGCGGTCAATCTACCTAGGGTCTCACACTAAGAATCGCAAGTCCACCTAATCCCCCCTCAAGCTTATAGGACAAAAGGAACAACCATTGGGCTATTTCCTAACCGTATTATACCAAGATCAAGAGAGTTTAAAATCAAATCTTTTCTCATTTTTTTTCCTTTTCTTTTATTTTTTTTTCAGCATTTTTTTTTCATCACTTTTTTCATTCATTTTTTTTTTCTTTTTTTTTTTCGAGCATAGACGTTGCTTTCCCTAACCCAGAGGCATTTCGGCTGTAGAGTCGCTATCCCCAACTCGGATTACTTAGGCTTCGGTACTTTTTATTTTCTTTGCAAGGTCGATTTCACACACCCTAGCGGTAATCTGGCTATAGAGTCGCTATCCCCAACCACAGACTACATAGAAATGCCTACTTTCATTTAGTTTCTAGCTCGTTTATTTCTCTTTTTTTTTTTTTTCATTTTTCCTTTTTCGACGAGATATGACAAAAAACTCTAACGATCTTAACTTATAACGGCATCCCTTATACTATTATTGGCGGTTTCAGTTTCTCCACTCTCCCTAGATGAGAACCCACTAGTAGACCGACAATTAGGTAATTTTAAGATCAAAGGAACCTAGAACCGAATCGAGCCTACCCGCGCATCCCAAACTAGACACAAGCTCAATTATATTATCTCATATTATTATTATTTGATCCCGAACAAAAACCCGACTTTTCTATCATTTTCCGCTTTTTAGTTTGCAAACTTCTTATTTCAAAAGACATTTTCTACTTTTTTCAATTTTTTTTTTTGGATTTTTGAAATTTTTTTAATTTTTTTGTATTTTTCGACTTTCTATGACTCAAGACTCTACTAACTAGACACTAAACGATAGTTTCCCATCCCCACACTTAAACTCTACATTGCCCTAAATGTAGGATGGAAACCGACTCAAAATACTGAAAAATAAGTAAGAAATAAAAAGACACAAGGGCATAAATGGAAAGGACTTAGCTGGTTAAATTAGCGCGTATGCTCCAAACTCTCGTCCAATCCAGCTCCGATCGTATATCATTTCATTCGCGATCGACTTTGACTCTAACTGACATGCTTGATAAATGCCTGAAATCTGATAAGCAGCTCCAAAATCACCCGAATGGAGATTGAGTACGGGTGGTACATATTCAAACCTGCATAAACAAAAACAAGCAAACACCAAAGCAATACCGACTCGACACAAACGACTGACTCAATACTACTAAATTAGACTCATAGTACAGAATAAAAGACTCTATACAAACTCTACAAAACCTCCCCACACTTGAACTTAATCAGGAGGCTTCTCTTTGATCTGGACCCTATCTAACCCGTTTAATTCCACCCGATCCTCAAAAATAATTAAAAATTTATTGGTGGAATTATAAAATATTTTAAAATTTTTAAACGGGTCAGACCACCAGAATTTAAACTTACCTGGAAGAAACCGAATGCGCGGCATGTAATGCGCAGACTGGTCTTGCGTGAACTGTAATGTCTTCTTCTTTTTCATCTTGCACCAACCTTCGATCCTCTTCCGATTTCGATCCTTTCTCTTTCTTTTCTTTGCCCTCCCCCGTGGTTTTGTTGATTTTTCAGTTTCATTTATCACTAATACAATGGGCCAGCTGTGGTGTTCTTCTTCTTCCACCACTTTCAAAGGATGATCCCCACACTTAGTCTCGTCGTAAGGGGTAGGTTCGATCATCTCTGTCGGTTCACCTTCAAGTAAGGCATCAAAGTACGCTATATCCCCATCAGGATCCAACACTCCTACTGTCACACCCCCAAAATCCACCTGCGGAATACCACCGCGTGGAGGCGTGACTGACCAGGATCCAGCCACCAATCATATTGAACAAGCATGTAAGTGATTATAAAATCCAACCAATACAATTGGTGTCCAAACAAAACATAGGTTAAGTTGCAAGCGGAAGCATAACGTTTAAAACCAAAACATAAGTTTAATTGTTTCGAAGTTTAACATGGCACACAGCTGTCCATGTCCCACAACGACTCTCTTCCATGCAAGCTCCAGCTAAGTACCTATTGACCTGCAAAGCATGTAGTAACGAGTCAACAATAATGTTGAGCGAGTTCACAGTTGGGTGTTTGTTTTAGGTTGTTTCGAAAACAGTTTCCTTTATCTGGCATCCTGCCGTGGGGGTTACCCCATAGTTGAAAACGTGATTTGTTTAACCCAATTACTCTGGCTATCCAGCCGTGGGGACTACCCCATGTTTGTTTATCTGGCTCTACGGTCGTGGGGGCTACCTCGTGTATGTTACTAGACTCGTTACCATATCGACTGCTGACTGTAGTCATGTTTATGTGCCCTGAACTGTCAATGTCTATCATCATTGACGTGCCCAGATCCATTAGTTCACGCCCGTCCTCTGCGGCACGGTGTGAGGTTTGTCAAACCTAAATAGCGCTATTTAACTAATGACCCGCTCGCAATTGGCCCGGCGATTAAGTCGATATAAAAAGGAGGGACTTCGTGATAGAGTTTTGGTCTAGCACGAGTTATCTGTCCATGAGGACGAGGAATTATATTCCTGAACCGATGCTGTCCTACTCAAGAAAGGACGAGGAATCCATGTTCCTTAACCCCAATCCCCAACCCCTGGGAATCCCATGCTTTGTAGAAAGTGTGAACTCACCTTGGGTTGCTCGGCAGTTAAACGAAAGGTCAAGTCGAGCTAATTGTGGTCAACCACGTCCTAGTATAGTTATCACGCAAGT